>JAUZND010001757.1:0-13278 GCA_034780555.1 Coelogynopora nodosa
ATAAGAATTTGGGATTGTAATAATCATTTCCTAGAAGCCAAATAAAAGACGGTTAACGCCATAAGTATTTATAGTTATTAAAATACGACAGTATTTATATTCATTAAAATATAACAGTGATTATTATTTTTAATAAAATACGACATTATAAAGGAGAACGGCGAAATATCTCGAATCTTAGCTGAAAAAGGATACATTTTTAGCCTACAAAATCTACACTAAACTTAGCACAGATATAGGCTTCATTTCGATATATGTATATGAAACAGTAAAAACAGGGGAAAATTGGCCAAAACATTAAGACAAAATATACTACAATTGTCACGTTTTCTTAAAGTTTACGGAACTGTACAACATTTTGCAAGAACTAAAATATTCCTACCGATATAGTTAACGGAGATAGTCACTAATAAGTAAATAAAGATAAAACTGCCTCTGACTAAACCCTTTTTAAATTAGTGATATATATAGAGTAGACATCAGAAATCTACCAGAATAATTACAAAGTCTACTAACCCTACTACATTATAACTATAATACGATAAAAAATTGGCACCAAGTCACGGTTTAAAAATTTGAGTACACATAAACAGTAGACATATGATAATCCTGCTCATGATTTAAACACAGTATTACACCTTATCTGCATTGAGTAGCTATTATCAGTCCCAGACACATTCATTACATACTCGTTTGACAAATTACATGTACAAGAGAACCAGTGTTAACCCTAATATGCTATATCATGACGTCACAAAGATAAACAAACTTTATATACAAGATCTTTATTGTAACTGAAAGTATAAATCAGTGAACATGCAGTATGTATATGCATACAGACCAGATAGCGTAAACCTTGCATAAAACAAGAGTATATTATATTACCAACATATTACATTGAATGACTAAGCAATATTAACCAAACACACTATTATATTAAGGTTTAAAGCATTAAGTACGACTGTACAGATTAATGCACTTGATACGAAACTAAAAACATGCAAGTGAAAACATTTAATAAAAATAATATTTATCGATTTTTAGGGCGGTTTTATTTTTAATTACTCAACTGAGTATAATTTGGTGTATATATTTTGTCTTGAACAACTACTCGAGAAAAATTATGTCACATTATTATCATAGAGATTCTAAAATACGTATATACAAAAGTAAAAATAGTACTAACTAGGCAGAAAAGGTTTGACTGAATCACAAATTAAATAATGTAAAAGTAACAAAGGTAGCGGTGTGTGCTAAGGCTTCTAGCATGTGCACTTCTTGTGCCGAAATTTGGGTTACAATCAAACATAGAATTAAGTTTTTGAATAATGAAATAATTTTCAAGCTAATTAACGAAATATACAGCGAGAACACATTCCCTTTTTGTACATGTGAAACTACTCAAAATGGAGGCTATTATTCAAACAGAGGAGAAATTTAGCTAGTCTTCCACTGGTTAGTAGTATAAACAACTTTAGTATAATATCCAAAGATTTCGACAATATTATTAACAATAGAATACAAGTATAATAATAAATTATGTAAAAGTGCGTGTCCAAATCAATACAACTAACAGTTCAAAGTTCACTTAGCCACAACATAGCTACATATTGCATAACATGTGTAAGTAAGCTTGCCATATTGAAAAATGGCAAAATAAGTCAGATAAGGTTGTGATGAAACCACCGGTGTTTTTGGGCTTTTTTACAGAGCGCAAACAGTAACATATATGGACAATGTTATTTTTAAAACGAAAAGAACCAAAGATACGTATTATGAAGTATTAGACTTTAACACTTTCATTTATATGTTTTAAATTCAACATGATGTTTTTCACTTCAGATAGTAATATTGTACTAAAATGAGCGTTTTGAAAACATAATTGAAAAGCTAGCGATGGTTCTCTTCATATTATTAAAATAGCAGAGTATACATATTATGTATATATACCAAATACCAAAACGTTTGTTCAATGTATATACATTAGAACGTAATGACTTGCGGAAAGCACTTAACTTCAGATAAAAACAAACTACAAGTGTGCACAATAAAACACAGTATAAAGTTAAAGCAAAACATCAATGTGAAGAACTTGTGCGTTGAAATACAATCATAATAGATACATAATTTATAAATTAACGTACTTATATCAAGAACAGACTGCAAACTAACACAGAAAACCGTCGTTCTGTGAGAACATGTCTATAGATTAAACCGCTTACTAGAGAACTAATTTATACGAAAAGTCCCGGTAGTATATATTGTAGTACGATATGACAAACGTGAAAAGCCACAATTCAGACACATTTGTCATTAACGAGGTCCTTGCAAAATACTAAATTGAAAGACTGCCCGCGTAATATTATACTTTGCTGACATATGAAAGATTAGAATGAATAATTTAAGTAGGGAAATTGAATTACTTCGACAAAAGATTTAATACGGTAATATTTAAATATATAAGCTACGCGATTCTACTAAATATTCAGAAAACCAAATATTAATTATTTCCAAAATTGTGCAATTGTCAATTTCGACTATATTTGTAAATGACTATATATTCAATAAAATGCAGATACCAAGGTTTAAGTTTAACACAAAATTAAGCATTTTAAATCTTAAAGCAACATGCTTAATTAAACGCAATGCAATACTTATTTGTATAATATTGCAATAAGCTGTGTTTATTTTCGTGAGTTGAAATATATTTTAATAAAACTATATATTCTATACAAAGGACCCCTTGCTAACATATTGTAATATAACAGTGCTATCACAGAGGACATTATTTATTTTAGAGCACGCTGGAATGAAGGCATATAGAGGTATCAACCTGTTGGGTTAACAGTCCTTAACAATAAGACGAATGCTGAGCGAAGAATCAATTAATTGGGAATTGACTCGTGGTTTAGGGAAATAAGGCGGTAGAGGAAACCGAAAAGTCACATCAGACCATTGTCCGTATTTAGGGAAATTATTCGGACCGAACAATAAACGTTTACTGGAGTCAAATAAACAATATTTTGCAGTCGTTAATCCAAACAGTAATAAATTGGTTATGATATAAATTGACATAATAAAATTGCTTATTTTGATAGTCCAATGCCAAAAAACAGCACGACAAAAAACTGTTCAAGAGAAACAAGAACGCAGACTACCATACAATGTAGATAACTGCTACACTTTTCATGGTTTAGCAAAGTTACAGGAATGTGAAGAGTAGTAACCCAAGTGCAACTAATACAACTGCATTTAATGGCAAAGAACGACAGAAACATTTACTTAATTTAGAATCTATTTTAAAATGGAAAAATTAAACTGTTAGACACTGTGTACAAAATAATTTAAAATTAGTGGCTCCAGATAACGCAGTATTAAATGTGGCAATGGGTGGGTGACAAGTAGTCGACATGTTAGCGCGTGAAACGGTGTCTAGGTCGTGTCATGTATTGTTGGGGATGATAGGCAGGAGCGGGCGGTAGCCAAGCTTGAGCTGGAGGGAATCGGAAGGGCTGCGGAATCTGTGCGTAACCGGAGTTGGCGGGAATAAAGAAAGCGCCATCAGTGGGAGACTGGTGGGGCAGTGGGACCATAATGTTGGGTGACATGAGCTGGAATCCGGCGGGGTAGATGTTTTGGAGGAGCGGGGCTCCTGGTCGCATCAGAGGGGCTTGTTGAGGTGAGGGTAGCATGGCGGGGATTCCGAGTGGGAGTGGATCAGGAACCCCTGCAAGTTGGAGGACATTATTCACATGGATAATTAATTTGATTAATCATAAATCTATTAGGCATCAGTCCAGGTTAAGTATATATTAGGCTACATTAATACATTAATTATTAATCAATTACGTTAATCATACGTTTGTTAACGCAAATAAAAAATGTTTTAAATCGATCACACAGACATAGTATACAGATGATAGTAAGAGGTAATATTATATAAAAATAAAACGATAAAAATGTATTTTGAGAAAATATATAGTGTTATATAATTAATTGAAAAATAAGTGTTAATGGTCGTAAATTATTATGGTATTATGTATAGTTATTATACCAAGAGGGTGGAGGTACAAGGATTGGTTTGAAAATGTAACGCGATAATAATTTTTTTATACTAAATAAAGAATGAAATTGCTGCATTAAAAATGTTAATCAGTTTCTAACACTTTCGCTGGCTAACCAAACATTAATAATAGTAATAAAATTCTTCGCGGATAGCTATCTTTTTATAACAATCTATAAAAACTAAAATGGTAACAATGCTCAAACATGCACCATGAATAATATCAGATATGAGCTGTAAGAACAAAATCACTATAATATCTATATGGAGCAACGGCTTCTAAAGATAAGTATAATATTGCATATTATGTATTACTAATAATACCATTTCACTACGTCACAAACAGAATCATATCAGTAGAAAATCAGAAAATTAACGAAGACGTACAATAAATGATAACTGTTTAATAACATCATTAATTGATATAATAAACAGATGATACTACTAGTCTTTATTTGATGTATAACTAGAATTGCCAACAAAATATATCGTATATATTCACAACAAAGTTTATTATCTTTCTTTAAGTGTAAGAAGGCAAACTGATACATCATACTATACGTTAAAGACGTGCTGTAATTGTCCACAAAAAGAATATCCAACTACGAATGTGAAAAACAAAATATACATTCTGACAAAGACGACAGATAAACCTATAGGCCTACATTACTGATGTGTACTTTACTAGATTATCCAGAACATCAAAATGGGTCATAACGTTGCCATAGACAACGATCAATCCTAACGCACCATGAGATCGTCGTATCTATATACTATAACTATGAATAGAGAGAGAGAGAGGGGGACAAGGAAAAAAGACAGTACAGCACGGGATATTTGAAAACTTCCTGCCAAAGCATGGGTCATAGCATAGTATAGAAATGTCAGGCAAACACAATTCTAGCCACATTAATGGAGTTAAAACTAGTGAAATAGATAGTTATAATAATTTGAAAAATTTGGTTATATCAAATATTATAAAGGTTTTAAATAATTTCAACAATAGGAAAAAAAAAGTTTTTTGTGTAATACACAGCTTTCAAGAACAACACCGAAGCACATTGTATAGTGTAATTATATTAGTCATAATACAGTAAATAAACTTATTTAATTACATCAGTCAGATCCACATCACTAACAATTGACCAGTATAGTGCAATTTTAGACACACAAAATCTAGCCTCATAGCAATATATACGTTGGTACTGCTTCTAAGTGTATAATAAGTACAACAAACTGTGGCGTTAGTTAAAATAGTCTCAGGCAGTGGTAGTATATCGATTGAAATTAACAGACAGGGAGATAGTTGCATAGACGTGTAGACACGACTCTTGACAAACGTTGCTAAGTATTTACATTACAAACTAATCGTACTAATATATCATGACACCAACTAGACAATTTATTCTTGCTAAATAGTCATATCATTAAAATGATAATAAATCAAACTCATAATAATTCAATGATTTAACACAGAACACCTTATGATCTAAAAGAGAAATAAAGTATTGAAATATTTCTAATAATGTATCTTTTTAATTAGTTTATTTACAATTATTGTACGCGGTGTCATCAAAAACGTCGTTATCTTCATATCGTACATGTAAGCAAATGCATTACAGGAAAGAATTAATATGAATATAACAATGCATGGATAGGTTTATTTAAGTGAGTTTTCGATTCTTCATTTGTTGTAATTTAGTATCGTTTTGTTATAATTTTGCGACACAAAAGTAATAATAAAACAGAAGTGTACAGTTACAACAAAAGAGTGTAATACTATAAACAGTAAATTTTACTCAAAAGTATCTAAATTTACACAAAATATGATATACATGCGTTATAGGAGGACTATGTTGTAATTGTATTTATCATAAAATTTGGTTACACCAGTCACTATTTGAGTAGTGAAACAATTCCATTTAAGTTTGAAGAAAAATATAAAACTAAAAAGATGTTCCGATATCGCGACATTTTGACCATGTTTGGAATAATTAAAACTTACATCCATCCTTTCGTCCCACCGCAAGAACTCCATTTGGAACGTTAACGATATGAAGATGAGTGTCGCGAACAGCCAAACGAACATCATCATCGTCAACTGACATTTTATGTAACTTTGGAAATTCCAGAAGATTGGTAATAGGACAAGCCCCATCAATTAGGAAATTTCTCATATATGCGTCATTAGTTAGATTTTCTTTTGAAAAGTAGTATTCACTAAAATAAAAAAGTAAATAGTAACAATATTAGAACAATGATAACACCATCCTAAAAAGATTACCATATTATATATCTAGTTTTAAAAACAGTAAATATGTTAAATAAAAGCAAACGCAGACGACAAAACGAGTCGATGTAGCTTGTAATAAATGTTGAAATCAGCAATACAAAATTCAATTGAACAAATGTAACATTAATAAAATTGTTAATCACTACATGTCTAGGTAAATTTATCAAAAAACTCAAAACTAAACTTACAGAAAGTGTAGGACATAATCCCGACGAGTAGCAAAAATTATCCCCATCCCGTGACGAAATTTCGTAAAGAGACGTTTATCTGGTAGAACACCTTCATTAATCTGAACTGGTGTAGTATGATTAATACCATCTGGGTGTATCAATTTTTCAATTTCTAGGAGTGGCACTTGTTCTCGCTGTACCTGGTATTGGCCAGTCATTCCTGAGTCAGATAAAGGCGGGCTCATAGAGGCAATGTGTGACTCCCCAGATTTATGGGAGTGGGGTGATAGTGGAGTCATCGGTGGTGGCGGAATGAGGGGAGTGATCATAGGTGAAAAAGTGGCCGGTTGCATAAACAAATGCTGCGGTCGGTGGTCTCGATCTTGATTCATGTAAGGAACTGTATAACCATCTTCTGAGGAAATAAGAGGTGATACAGGTATGATCAACATCTATTGTATATAATAAAAAAGCATTTCAAAATTAACATGAATTCTACAGTACAAAACATGGAATGAGGTGAAACTGTTGACCGCTTTTTATTGTATTATACTTTAAACTTGGTTGTCCTATACGGTGCTTTCAAATGAATATATAAAGTTAACTGATACTATTCCACAAGCGGGCATTATCTACTCGAGAAAATTGTTTAAACTAACTATATATTTGGTTTAAAAATTCAAACTGTCCCACGAATATATTAATCAATTACTAAAATATCAACAACAGCTATTAATATATACAAATAACATGGTCATTATTATATATTTCAATCATAGATTATATTAAAAAAAGTAAATGTTTAACAACGTTCTGGTCATATCCCCTTTTCTAGCTTTTCATGATAATAATATCGCTAAAAACATATCTACACAAATTTAGAATGTTAATTAGTAAAATTAACATTACATGTACCATTGTTGAGAATAATATATTATTCATAATATATAAATTACGTAGGAAATATACACTGTGTTTAAAAAAATTGACATTGATAACATACATAACAATTAAATTCTAATTATAATGAAATTCACCGTTAAGCACATAACAAAATGGTGGGTTAAACCTGCAAGCGTTCTTTTTACTAATAACCATCTGAAAATACTGCAAAATAATTATTGTCGAATAAATGCTAAAAATTAATTAAATTTTCCATTGATTTTTCTTTTACATTACGCACACTAATAAGCAAAAGGAAAGATATTAAAAACTTTTCAGTCTTGGCAATGTAACATCATAAATAGTTTAACTAAAAAATAAATATCATTATTGGTAATTGTATAAACACTAATGCTGGTTTAATATAACAATGAACTACCCTAATTTCTTAATAAACTACTATAAATTGCAATACACAGGTATAATAGTTAAATAGCACGTATGCGATATCTCAAATGAAGTCAATAGTCTAAACTCCTTTTAGTTAAATGAGTATAGAGTACGTTATCTAAAAGCATTTCGTAGCTACACCAAATAATAACTATTAATATGTAAAATGACAATTGTATTAAGCGACAATTAACTATTTTAATTTATTACAAATTATTCATAAAATAGTTAAAACATAATTTTTATTTACAAACATTTCAAATATAAAAACAATATTATAATCTAAAACAATTAAAATTAGACAGGAAGTGTTTTTGATCAAGTCAATGTTCATTAGATTTATTGCAGGACTAAAAAAATTCTAGTCAACTGCACTGTTAACAAACTAATACATTAATATGAATAATTTACCATTTACCATAATACCTAACAAAGATTTTAAATAAAGATGCATTGAATACCTACAAAAGATAATGGATTATTATACATCATAATATATGTAATAGCAATATCATATTGATAGTTGCATCACATTACATTTAAATGAAATCATCAAATTATATAACGTTACTAGAAACTGATCTAAAGAACAATTTAACTTGCTATCAAACACGTCTTTATGATTTAAAATTGTGGTTATACTATAGGTTTTGAATATTTTTTATAATTTTACCAGATAATAAAATTATACGTGTTTTACTAAACATTTTCTCACCATGACCACTGTGACCCCAATTAACATGTCCACCTGTCCCATTATATGGTGATACATATTTTTGCCGACCCTTGGCCTCGAGTCGCTTTGCCCTTGAAATTGGTCCTAATTCTAACTGGGATGTGTCATGTTGACGCCAACTGTTCATAAGATGACCATTGTTATGCGTTGTGTTGGCTCCAGCACCGCTTCGGTGAGAGGTCACTGTTCGTTCTTCGACCAATTTTTCCAACGATCCTGATTCACTTTTAGAAACCGTAAACGAAGAAGATGAAGCAATTGACGATGTCACCGGTTCACTGTCAGACACAATAGCCGGTGCGATTGAAACTGTTGAAGGAGACGTAGATTTGGTCAGAAGTAGTCTAGGATTGGACAGATTACTACTGGAAGGTACTGGTGTAACTTCTTGAGATAGTAATGGAGCCGCGGACGTGCGTGGCACAAGGGGGGTGATGGATGATAGTCGAGGATCCGCTGCTGAGGTTCCATTTAAAATGGAAGCAGGTAATCGACTGCTGCCACGACCACGTCCGCTTCCTTAAATTAGAATAAAGAAAGCTTAGCAGTGTAAATTAATTTCAATAAATGTGTAAAATGTATTGTACATTCGTAGCAGATGGTAACCTACAAATAATTGTTTTTTAATGTTTAACATTGGCAACGTCTGTAAAGTACAATGGTTAATGTAAAGTACAATGGATAACACAAAACTAGTTTTTCACAATTTAAATTACGTATAAATGTTTTTATTTTAATTAAATAATTACACACTGTGCTGATTTTACTGTGACATACTTTAGTCTTAGACGTAGTATTTCAACGGAAAGCTTAGAACTAGAGTTCAGATGCATTCTAAAACATATAATTAGTGATTAATTTAAACAAATATGCATCATTATTAATTTATTGCAACATTTTATGATTAGTTTTTATTAAAATGTCAAAAATCAAAACGTTTAATATAAATATTTAATTATCACAACAGTAAATTAATTAAATTCAATATTAATTGCTCATTCAGCGAAGAATATGTCCTGGGTTTGCTAGAGTCCCCCCAAATTAACAATGTAAAAATCATTTTTATTTGTGAATTGAATAATATAAATAACATGATAAACACGGTTCCCACTTCATTACAAGATTTATTTTCGAGAATTATAGTTTGACTAGTTTTAATTATCAATTTTAACAGTTTTTCATTAGAAATGTTTTTTTATAGAAAAAATACTATATTGCAGTATTTTTATATGTTGGTGTTTTCTTACTAAAACTACACAAATTGAAAAGGTGAATACTCTAAATATGTAACTGAACAAAAAACAACACTGAAGGTTAAAATAAAAGTAATAACATTGTATGACCGGAGAATAGCAATAAGACTTAAAATAATTAAGTTTTCTAGCCATTTTCTTACCTATATTTACAACAACAAAAAACAATATATAAATCTTTTATAACTGCATATTTGATCATTTTCATGAACACATAGTTGTTTTTGAAATCTCGCAACTTTTCGAGTCTACGAGAACTGTAATAATTCAGATCATGCATAAAATATATTAGTTTTAATGGTTATATATAAAACTCTTTAAAATAGACATTACATCTCATGCAGGCAACGAAACTATTTCAATAATCAGCATAAGGTATACTTTTTAGACAAAGTTCGATATATGTCATTGTGGAAATAGTGCTATTTAAAAAATTAATAAACTAAAATAAAATAAACTAACCTCTTCTGAAACCATTTTGATTTGTAACAGAACCGGGATATTTTTGACGAATTTTAGAATTCATTTCACGAGGTTCTTCCTTTATATCCATCTTGAGCCATACCTGCTTTGCTTTAACTAAATTTTAAAACAATTTATAAAAATGCATTAAATATGAAAATAATAATAAAATCAACTACTATAAACCTTTATTAATAATACTAAAGAAGGTAGAAAAATAAACAATGTTGCTAAAATAGCAGACAATAAACATTGGATGTCAATCAAATGCTAGCACATTTTAAAATGGGTTATCTTCAAATTCGTGAATAGAAAGCAATACAACTAGGATATTACATTAATATATATTAGAACGATATTATATTAGTGTTCGGGGTCATTACAATAAAAGCTTGTGCAACTAAAATTAAAATATGATTACAAATAATTAGGTAAAAAATTGCCATATAACGGATATATCCAATATAAAGATATAATTAAGATACAAAAAGATAATATTTATATATAAAACATATATTTTTTAATTATTCTGTTTTCACATATACTAAAATAAACAATTTTAACATGAATTATGTGCAGACCTGATTACCATAAGAAAAATGTTCCATACAATGAACCATCAAGTATCTTACAATTGCATGTTTATATGCATATTCAGAGTACACATTTAAATAATACAAAGAGTAAACTAAATAGGCCTACTGTCTGTATGGTCAACATCTACATTATTATTATGTTCAACACCCAAAATCGAATAAACACTTAGTTTGCATTACCAGAGTAACTTAATTGTGTTATTGTCAAATTATCTAACATAACAATTCTCTTCGAACATACATTGGTAGCCACACGCGGACAAATGTTGGTATGTCAATGAGCAATAAACGTAAAAAGTGTAGAGTCGTGGACCCGAATAGAAAAGAATGATACATGGCATAAACATGCAACTAAGGAAATATTAAATACAAACACTAACTCCCTATTAATACACTTAAATGTTTCTAGAAAGCTAAAATATAAAAAGATGACCAATCTAATTATATTCATAATATTTTTTAAATTGATAATTAACACTCAATAGTATACTAACATTAACATAACCAGTTATCAGAATTTAAGATAGGTTACTTATAGTTATATTGTAACAATATGTGCATTTTAAACAGACCACATATAAAATATATTACCAATATACTTAAATAATGATGAATGCTAAATACCTTTTTTAGTAATGACAGGTAATGTCTTTTGCGTTTCAGATGCATCTGATTCAGTTGAGGGGGTTGGCCACTCTGTTTCTTTCAAATTTTCATTTGATAGAACGACTGAAGAATTTAAAGAGAAAAAATTATTATGATATTTAAAATAAAATAAAAATTGATAATTTACTACTAATAAGTTACAAACCTGGTTGTTTCCAAACTGTTTGTTTAGGTAAAGTGAACTGATCTCCAGATTCATCCTCATTGGTACATGGTACATAAGTCAGTTTTTTGGTTTTGTTGCAGGTTATTTCATTATTGTTTGACGTAGGAATCGCTAGAGATTCAATGTCAGTTATAGAATCATTAATTTGAAGTGTGTCCAACTCATCAATACATTCCTCAGCTGCAATTACCACCTCCTCTTGCACTGAAGATGCCATCTTTTTGGCAGCACTGTCATACGACAAGCCCCTTAAGAAAACCTAATAATTACATAAGAGTTTCTATTAATAAAAAATGCATAATATTTTTTGTCATGACATAGTTTAAACTGATAATTTAGACATAAAATATTTACATGAAATATAAAAACCAAGAGGTAATGTGCAAATGCATAACAATACATCATAATTATTTTCAATTGGAAATTATAAAAACAAATCAGCTATCATGCATGTAGAGTTTACATAATATGTCTTCCCAAGTAACTGTAAAACAGTTAATTATAATATTTATTTAACGACAATTTAAGTAATATCAAAGTCGGTCAAAGGCCCTGATTCTGGAGCAATGAGTAGTTTATGAAGTGCGCCCACTTCACCAATGACTCTTAAAGAGTCACGGTCACTCACATTTTTCATACCATTTTCTCACATTTTTCCATACTAAACGAACCCATAAGGGTCGCTAACTATCGACTAGCACAGCTGCTAGTCAGGAACAGGAGAGTCTAAGGGCGGGCTCGAACCTGCTCCGAGACCACACCCTTGGCATCCACAAACCAGCGTCTTAACCACTCGGCCATCCCATTCCCAAAATAAGCATGGTAGAATAGTCAATGGGCCATTTTTGTAGATTAAGAACCAACAATAGAATGTTAATTATGGTTAGAATGAAATTATTTTAGGGTCGCCAAATAGGGGTGGGTGTTAAATTAGAATAGTTTTATTTGGTTTAATGTAAAACTGATTAATTGGTTTATTTTAAATGTTGACACATTGACAACCATTGGTCAATGAAGTATTCATTTGTCTGGTAACTAATTTTATAGTTGTATAATGATTGGTATAGATAGATAACTGAAGATAAAATCTAATTTAGTGACATCTTAATCTAATAAATATAATGTACTTTCTGGTTTGGCCAGGTATCATACAATCTTTTTGCAACATGAAGATTCTCAGACTATCTAATGGTATAGAATTTAAGAGAAAAAATTGATAGCAAAAAATATGTTTGTACTATCTGGAAATATCAGGCATGGGATTGGACTTCCAGAAAAAGCCTGAAATGTATTTTGTAACAAGAAGTCATTAACCGCATAGCCTATAAAACAGCACAGAGCATTACATATAATGCATATAAATAGGTGTTTAGATATATCTTATGTTGTATTTTGTTTGGGAAACTACTTTCATAAGACACATTTTACTCTTTTCATTTTTTTTAAATTGAACAAAATTTATTGAGTGAAAAAAACAAAGATACATAGAATAACATAAGAGAATATAATTGAGAATTATAGTTCACCATAATTCAAATATG
>JAUZND010001758.1:0-13277 GCA_034780555.1 Coelogynopora nodosa
CCCCCCCCCCCCCCCCCCCCCCCCCCCCCCCCCCCCCCCCCCCCCCCCCCCCCCGCGGCCCACGGATGCGACATGTATAGGCTAACATAGAACAACTTTATAATATAAACAATTAAAATCAAATGGTGCAACGCCCTCTCTCTCTCTCTTTTTATATTATTCATTGTATAAAGGAAAGATCCACACTGCCTTTTGAGCAACCTCAAAGAACCTATCGTCTGTACTTATGTTTGGTTGCCTTTTTTTCTATTTTCGTTCATTACTGAACATTATATTATCTTTCTGGTTTTCATCTATTCTCTTTCTCATGTTTCATATTGTTTGCTTCTTGGCATCTTGTTCATGAATGATATAACTATATAAAGTAAAGTATACATACGGGGCGTGTGCAGATTATTATCTAAAGCCCTTGAATTTCATGGGAAAATATCGATAGAAAGGAATACCTTCAATAATGATTGATCTATAAATTTTACTCTTTGAAACCTTTTTAAATATCCAAACTTGATATTTTCATAATTGTGTTTTCTGTTTCTGTAAGTTAGTAATGGCAATCATTGTTTTATTTGTTAAATTTTGTGTAAAAGTTAAGCGCTGTGACAAAGAAAAATAATGATCAATAATAACGAAAATAGTTATAATAATTTATAATATTATAAATCGTTAACATTAATTTTCAATTCACAATCTGTCAAGATTAGTTATATAATATATATGTCGAAGTACATTATAGAAACTAGAAGGTATCCTGTTTAACTAAATTTACAAAATCGATTCTGTCCAAAAAACTCTCGAATTTAATGATCAGAAATCTTCGAAAATCCTTAAATTTAAATCTGCCTCATTCGTATGAATCCTCTACATAACTGCTATTTCTAAATAACTTTTATGTATAGTTTTCCTCTTGTAATATATGTGTATATAGCATATTAGTGAATTAGTATAACTCTGTCTTTATGCAATTAGTAATTAATCTTGTAAATCATGGCTGTTATGTTTTTCAATAGGAGAATTAATTTTAATTGACTTCATTATTATCCCGCACAGTAAATGAATAATTATTGAAACTGAACTAATGACAAGCAGTGCACATCTATGTATGGACATAAACCCTGGTTGAGAAATAAACTCTTGATAAACTCAAATACAGTTTAACTATTTTTAATCATCACATTTTTAGCACGGAAGAACAATTATTTGGAGTATTTTTCTTGTCCGTGGACACTGCTTGAGGGCATTACTTTCATTTTCATCGTATCTATAATTATTTATTGTATTTAAGCAAAATATATATTACTCTATTTTTCATATTTTAAACTCAGTCTTCTTCTATTTTATTTATTGTACGTTTCGTCTGGAAATCACCTGGGTCTTGGCATGCATAATATATTCGCATGTTTTGCATTATATATATAGATTGACATCTTAATATAGACCAGACTTATCGCTCATTTAATTATTTTCCATCATATATATATTATATAGAATTAAATAATTTCATATCTATAATACCTAGTTAATGTTTCAAATGATTCTAATTCTTTTTGTTAACGTATTTAAACTTATCGATGGATACGTTCGGTGTAAATTGGAAATTAGGTGATATATTATGGCTTATACAACTTTGCAAGTAAACATAATATCTATAAAAAATGCAACCACTCAAATTATATTAGTTTATAAGAAGTTTTTCAAAAGAAAAATTGTTTTCAAAAGTTTTTCTGAAACATTGTTTAATGTTTATATCTTTGTTGGAAACTTTACGATGAGATATAAATATACGATATATAGTACGAGTGAAATATTGCATAAAACGTTACCATCTATTATGATTTGTTACATTTTGGTATCCAATACCATTGTTGCTATTAGTTTTATATTGTTAGAAAGCATTTGTTGATAATAAATTTTTATTTACACAAACATTTTTGTTTGAAAATCTCATTATATTTTGCGTCTTTTGAAACATTCTACTTAATTTTTTGGAAACTGTTTGATGTGGGGTTTAACCATTGTGTCCCGTCAAATTCAAAGGACATAACTTTTTAAATATTTTTTGTTAGAATTTATACAGTTAAGTTTTTCACTCTATCTTTTACACACAACTTTAAGAGATCTATCGGCTAAAATTTAAGTAAGTGTCAATTAAGGTAATTAAATCTCCTTTGTTTTTTTCTCTGTTGTTAAAATAATAACTGCAATAATAGGTCATATTAAGATAACATATATAAAAAACTATTTTTGGCAAAGCGTGTCCTTTTCTGTAATTATTGTTTAGTTTTTTCACTTGGTATCAAATGCTTTTGGTATAGTTGATCCTATTATATACTTAACACATATCCCAACAATGGTTTTTCGTAAATTATATCAACATTCAAACGGTTAATATTATCCTGTACAGATTTGGTACTGTTACACGAATAAAATGTATATGTATTTATAATAACGTTTATAATAGCATTAGATCCATAATTTTTGTTTTGTACCGTAAGTTGAATACAATACTTATTAAAATCAATTATTCATAATTTGAAACGGACGGACCACCTATAATTTCATAATTACAGCAGAAAGAATATTAGAATTATTAAGAAAGTTCAATTATGGAATTGTTAACAGTGTAGGCACCTTTTATTTAAGATAGGTTTAATTTAAAATATTAATTTTTTCACATTGTTTTAGCTATGAATTTACTTAACTAAATTTAATTTAAAAATTAATTACAAATTTAACATGCATCGGCGCAAAATAATTTTATTATAATATGTTTTTGTTAAAATATACAGATTAGTAGCATAGAATATAGATCACTGTCACAGTGGAGGGACTGATTCTGATTGGCTTAAAACTGCGCGTATACCTCCCCCATAAAAGCGTAAACGATTTTTTAAATTTTGCAGTCAAAATTAATTAAAAATTTTCATAACCAATCATAATTAAGGTCAACATCCTTTCTGCTTAATTTAATGTCGTTGAATTCAATTTTGCATCTTCTAAATATAATATATATATACATATATATACATGCTATTGTTAGCAATCGATCGTTAAAGTACACTTGGATATTCACGTTTCGCAATACAGTGCATTGCAGACATATATAAAATTAAACGCTCGGATTAATTTAAGTAATATATTTCTATTTGTTCAAAGTCACTGTTTTTGATATAAAATTAAGTTATACAATTAGTCGACAATTAATTCATTTATAACTGTTTGTTAATTGTTACAAATGTTAATTGTATGCAGGCGTCCAATCGACCTTGAAGGTAAAAAACAATATCGAGATATAAATTATCAGCATATTATAATCTACAGGAATAAGGTCTGCATGGACTGCGTGCGGGGCACTCGAGCGCCTATCCATCTTTGTGGAAACTGCTCATCTAACGCATTTCTTACACATAGCGAATAATGTGGGGAAAGCCCTGGCCTATCTTGCTGAAGCAACCACATGTTATCAATAATTCTTGCCTGAAATACTAATGAAACATGGCTAGATGTGTCTCTGCAGTAAAACAGATATTGTAAAAATATGGTCCAATATGTTTTGGTTATTCTGAGTTAATTATTTAATAATCGATAGACATAACCATAAACTCTATTATTTTTATTTAATCCCTATACATTAAATTAGAAAACAATAACTGTTAGCAGCATTTTTATTGCTTTACTAAATGTCTTGTTTAAAAAAGCTTCAATAATCTCGAGGGTTAATTTAAAAAAAAGTTTGACAGTTAATCATGCGCCCGCCCCCCTGTCCAATTTTGTCTCATATTCAGCCACAATTTATAAGCCACTGATTGTTTTCTGTTGTTATTAGTTTATAATTGTTAGTAATTTACATTTTACACTTTTGACAATAATCAAATTAGTTATTAAGTGTAATAGATATTAATTTAAAACTAACAACAATGCATTATGAGTATTCTAAATTCATACAAATACCTCATTCATCAAAAACTCAGTAAGTATAATTGTATTGTTTTCGTGTTTATTGCTTTTTAGTTTGATGTTCTTGTTATGACTGATAACAAATGCTTAGAACATAAAGTTGATAATAATGAATATATTAAAAGATAAACATTCCCAAATGCTAAGTTAAAAGTAACCCAACAAAACACTAAAGTTGCTTAGGAAATGATAATGGATCGATAAAAAATTGAAAGTAATGCAAATGTAAACCCATTAGATTTGTAAATACAGTAATTATCTGAGATTTTTAGATTGAAAACGGGACTATAATTAAATCTATAGGTACTTATTGACAACAAATATATATTTATTGGCAAAACTAATAATACTTAAAATATTGTATGAAAAATGATTGCACATCTATATATTGCTATCTACATTTTTTTACAATAACTCTCGATATCTCCATCACTACAAAATAGATTTATATGCTTGTATTATTTATTTGCTTCTATTAAAAATTTAAATTGTAAGTGTGAAAAATAGAATTTTTTAAACAATTTGTTATTTTTATAATTTTTTATAACGTTATTTTTTATATATTTTTTTTATAACTAAAATTTAATGAGCTTACATAGTTAATTAGTATATGAACTTTTGAAATTAATGTTTGATTAAAAGTATACAGCACTACATAAGTGAAAACTATTTATTTTAAAGTAAATACATTTTTATTCTTGACAAATTTGATTGAAAAAATTTAAACACATTCCTGCAAAAATCTGGTGGAAAACTAAAAAAAATTATTTCTTGCAGAAACCCCAAGAATGCTGCATGGCATTCTTGCAGAAAATACCAGATTTTTGGAATTCCGACAAGAAAGCGCAAAAAACTGCTGGATAGGTCGCCTAGTAAGCCGCCAAACACGGACCGAAATAAACTTAATAACAACGACTTGATGCCGAAATTAGAACATAAAGAAGAAAATGTGAGTAGGGCCTATTTAAATTAGTATCGATAGAATCCTACAGATTTTGTCAAAGTACAATATAGGCAATTGATATGACCCTTTCACTAGGAACTTTTAAAAACAGACCTGGTCTGATTGAAGGATCAGTGAAGAACAAACAACTTTGTTTCAGCTTTCATTCCAGCAGCTTTAAGTTTAGAAACAAAATTTATCTAATTAACCAAACAGGAAATTTAAAAAATTATATATAACGTTATCATATGTTTTTCTTATAGAGATCTATATTCTATAATACATTGTTTAAAATAATTTCATATTAGACTGTATAGTTGTCGATAGTAAAGGGAATCTTTTACTTTTTTCTCTGCATGCATGTAATAAAAACCTGTATAAACCAATATAAAATCAATAAAAATGTTAATTAAAATGTGTAATCATTTCTTTATTCAACTACAGAATATAAAGTTGAACGTATTAATATATTGAAATCATTTCATTTGATTGTAGGTGGGATAATTTATAATCTAAACAGTTTTTAATGCAGTTAAATTTGAATGAAAAAAAGAATTAATACAATCCTACAAAAATATTCTTGCGGAAAAGATTAAAAAAAAGTTGTTTAAAGAATCTCACAAAATTATTTTAAGATTTTCGTAAGAAACTGCGCGATTGGTCGACTAGTTAGTGAGGCGTCCAATAATATAGATTTTTTAACTACAGAGTGACAACTGGTCGTACAACTGGTTTCTAAAATCCGTGTTGACCAAACGCGTCAACCTTAGTCCTTTTTCGTTTGCTGAACTGTGACCGAAATTTCTGAGCAACCACTTTGCAAAAAATCAACCTTTCTGTTTGTTCTGTGGTAAGCTGAAAGAAAGACCCCTAAATTTTAGAGCATGTTCTCACAGATTCTAGTCTTGCAGTGAATTAATTTATTTACGTTTTCATCTTTTCTCACACAGTTATTTCTGCTTGTACTTTGACTACATATGTTCAATCATGTGTATATGATATATTTATTACTTGTAAATTGAATTTGCATTGAATTGAGTGAAAGAAGATTCTCCGTTGAATGTCAAATTGATGTGACATAACAACAATTATGGTTATTTAATATGCTGCAAAACTAACATGTAGATAGTAAAAAATTTTATTGACTTTTTAATAAATTGTTTAGATGCTCTAGAAAGATTAAAGCATTAATAAACTTTCCGTTTTTAAAAATGTGAATATAAGCTGTGAATTATGAATATAATTGTGAATTATAAAATATATTATAAAACTTTATATATAATAAATTAAAGCAATATAGGCGTACGTATATCAATATAATATTACATATTTTGTTATTACATAATATTGTATATTATTATAAAGTTATATAATATCTCATATATTTGGTCACATTTTCTCTATGTAACTCTGTATATAGTATACATATAACACATGGCTATCACTAATAATTTTCCCAATGACTTCGACCTCATTGAATTGGTCAAATTGGTCAAAACCAATTAATGTAATTGATGATCGATTACTCCCAAAAACCAGACATTTTGATTCAGTGGAAAAAATCTGTTTAAAATCATAACAGTCCTTCTTTTCACGGGTAAATTAAGACATTAAGTTTATAAAAGTCAATAAGTGTAGATACCGGAACCATTAATTAGCCTACATTAAATATTATATACATCCGATCAGCTTGTAAACTTGCGAAAATTGTAATTTGTGTGTTTAGTAAAAAGCGCTACCTTGTTTCAATTGTATTCGATAGATCTCATATATTTTTTATGGAAAAGATAGATGGGATTTAATCAACATTACAATGTAAAGTAACTTTCTTTAAGGATACAACTTAATTGTGATAAATTCAAGCAAAACATTTAAAACAGTTATGTCATTTGAATTTGACTGGGCATACTATATACTTTATAGATTGTTAGAAATTACATTGTTCAGAGCTCAAACGCCATGGCAGTTGAACTACATCAAACTGTTTCTAGAATTTAGAAATTATCAAAACGTGTCTAAATACTTCCGGCCGATATTTTGTCCCCAATTTCAAAAATATCTAAGAATACGTAAAATATAATAAGATATTCAAACAAAAATGTTAAAAACATGTTAATAAAAATATATTGTTGACGTAAATAGTTATGGTTACTATTAGTTTTATTATGATTGTAACTTTTTTAGTAACTGAAGTTTCAAGTTGTAATAAATAGTAACCATACATACATACATACATACATACATACATACATACATACATATAACTCTATATATAGATATGAACTGCATGTCATTGTGTCAGATAAAAATGATGTCAATAAAGTTAAATGACTGTTAAACTATTGAAAAACATAACACTGCTTGTCATTAGTTCAGTTTCAATAATTATTCATTTACTGAGCGGAATAATAATGAAGTCATTTAAAATAAATTCTCCAATTGAAAAACATAACAGCCATGATTTAAAAGATTAATTATTAATTGCATAAAGACAGAATTATGCTAATTCCATAAGATGCTGTATACACATATATTACAAGACGAAAATTATACATCAAAGTTGTTTAGAAATAGCAGTTATGTAGAGGATTCATACGAATGAAGCAGATTTAAATTTCAGGATTTCTGCATTTTAAATTTGAGGGTTTTTCGAGAGTGAGAATTGATTTAGTAAATTTATTTAAACAGAATATCTTCAGGTTTCAATAATGTACTTAGACATATTATATATTAAATTACTAATCATGATATATTGATTTGATAATTATTGCAGATAACTAATAATATTATTATGCATATTTCAATCTTGATTGGATATTATATTATTTTTCAACGTGACAAAGCTTTATCAAATCATCATTCAACAAAATCTGACTAATAAAACAACTATTGCCGTTAATAATTTACATAGCCTAATAATAAATCACAATTATGAAAATGTTTAGTTTGATGTTTTCCACCGTTTTCAAAGTAAAATTTCGCTACTAGCGATTTTTTCCATGAAATTTGAGCCTTTCGAAGATCTGTACGAACCCCGTGTGTATACATCATATTTTTACTTACATATATCACGAACAACATGCCAAAATACAAACAATAATAAAAATGAGAGACATAACAAATAAATTACAATGGAAAGAAAGGCAACTAAACTTAAATACAGACGATCTGTCCTTTGTTTTCGCACATAAGGAGATGAGATAGCGGTGCTTTTAAATGTTTATTGTTTATATTATGTAGTTGTTCTATGTTAGCCTATACATGTCGCATAAGGGGGCCGAAGCCCCCCCCCCCCCCTTTATTCTGGTCGATGTTGGTGAGACTTGGTTAGATCACAGATACGATTCAGTCAGCCGGGTCACGACACTGCTGACACTCGGCCATCTCGGCTACATAGTCCTCCAACTGGATGGTGACGTCATGGAGTTGAAACCTGTTCCGCACCATGCGACTCGCCTTCTTGAGGATCTCCTGTGAGTTCTTGTTTTTATCTGGAGTTAAGTGGAAACATATCGTTAATAGTTAATTTTTTAAGTATCGTCAGTTATATATTCGATAGTATAGTATCAATCAATAGATAGTATACAATCTACCTACTGGCAGTTTGTTCAGTAGTATGATATTTTTCTCTATAATATAATCAATAATTATTTGGTAATATAATTATATAATTACTTTTTAAAAATCGACAGTTATTTAAATGCACAACGAAACCGTGATTACAGAAACAATTAATACTATAATATGCTTAACACTTTTTGTGTCTTATTCTTTCATTTCTAAGCAATACTGCCATACTATTACGAAAGTTTTTCCCTTTTTCCGATTTTTCAGTACTTTATCGATTTAAATGTTTTCAAAAATATGTTATTAATTACATATGCAATAGTTACATTTTTATAAGAAAACCAATGGCTAGTTACTAACTATACCTACGTTAAAACCAAAAATGATTACCAAAGTCAAAACTCGGCTTTTAAACTTTTTTCATAAATATACAACCACATATTTGTATTCATATTTAATATTCGATTATGGTATTGTTACAGCTTGTTCATTTTTTAACAGTGAGTTGTCTTCTATACACCATTTTAACTAAAAAAAGTATGTGAATTTTTGTTAATTAAACTGTTGTCATGTTTAATATATATCAACCATTAAATTGTTTTCTGTGTATTTTCGATTTATATACAGTTTACTTCTAACGCAATTGCAAAATTATATAGTGCGTTTTTATTTTCTGACTTTAACCCAAACAATAACACCTGGCAAATAATATAAAGTTACGTTCCATGCAAATTTTAAGATAATTAATATTCATTTATATTGATAATATTTTCATTATTTCAATAAAAACCATAAAATGATGCGACCGACAGTACAATGTATGTTATTATTACACAGTGCGTTCAATAATGTTAGTTTATCACGATTCTACAGATGTTATGTACAGCACAAACATTAAACAAGGTCAAGGCGTTTTTTTATAATAAATCAATTTAATTTAAATGTTTGGACAATGATTTTATAAATATTTAGTGGAACATAGACAAACAAATAGGTTTTAAATCGAAACCATTAGGATTTATCGTTGAATATACGTCAATGTAATATTAATATTAAAACTATTTACGATATCAAGTGCTTCAATTACCTAATGCTAAAATTATGATGTTAACAGCTTTATGTATGTGTCTCATGGGCGAAATGTATTGCAACACTGTAGTCGTGGCTATTTTTATTTTTATCATTAATTGTTTTTGTATTATTTATATTAAATGTATCCGCCCATAAAGATGGTGGCTTGGTTGTTATTAAGCTTAAATTATCCTTATCAATGTCATTGTTGTATATTCACCTTAATCAACTATATTAGAAATGTATAATCATAATGTATATTAATTATGCTCATTCATATAAAGAAATAAATGATAATAAGTATACAATATACATGAAATGCATGTATACAAAAACTTATAAAAATTAGGACAAATAACACATTCTTTAGAAAGATTATTAGATCTATTCAATATTTGCGTTTTGAAACGATTCTTTTCCAGTTTGAAACAAAATAATGTTGCCCTCTTATTTTTTGTCATTACAAACAATTTTTCCGATTTGATAAAAAATAATTTTGACTTCACTGTATAAGTAAGTGTTATATATATTGTTATAGGTAACATTGTATAAATCATTAAATATTCAATCAGTGTCTACGCAATAAAACGGAATCTCTATCAGCTACAAAAAACATGAATACATGAAAATCATGAAAATACATGAACATATTTTTTTGGATTTTTGTCGATATTTTTTTGTAAAATATGTAAGTTAAGGATTTTTCCAATGTAAACTTCAAACTTATAACATAATACAATTTCCTATCGAAAAAAGTATATAATATAAGAACCGCATCAAATACTATAAATAAACGAAGTGATCCAGAATGGTAGTTTATAACACAATTTGCAACATATTATCAAGAAACGGAAACATTTAGTTGCGGTCATTTGTTGTAGTACGGCAGAATGTTGTACAAAAAGTTATTAAATGGAACCAAATATGTTGTTGGAATTAATTGAAACATAAGTGGATATTTATAAATCTCGCCGTGTATATACTCGTTTAGGAGATGAAATGATTCTATGTGGTATATATATCGTAATGGTTAATAATAATAATATATCGATAATACCAACATAATTGTCATGAGGTATAGGATAAGTGTACCCGGACCTATCCTTACTATTAAAATAAATATATTGAATAATGTTGAAAATATATATCATCTAGTCGATTCCGTCAAATTTCTCTATATTATGTATAATATATTTCCAGTGAATAAGAGATTTAAAGATCTAATATAATCATCGGCTAACTATAGAGGCAATGTCGATTATGGTGGCCAAAATAAATACACATTAACTTCACGAATTACATATACGGCAGGAAAGGCTCTGCAATTATAATTAATTCATAACCCGGTTCTCATTTGAGGTAATCGGGCCGATTAACCTCCCCAAAATCGTTGACATCCGGACCCGATTTGGCCGGCCAGAAGTGATGAGCTATTATTTGAGCAAACAGTCAATATTTGTCCGGAGTCAATTTCCACGTTGTAGCCAAGATAATTGTATCGGGCAAAGGAATTAATTTCCCTTCGTAACGTTCCTTCGTACATGACTTTATCGCATTTTTAGCCCTAGAGAGAGAGGACTGTTTAGCGTTCCAAATGTGGGAGCCATCTACATGTCATTTTTAGATGGCACAGTAACACTATTATAGTTATGCATGGTGTAAAAGTTTTAATTATACTATTTTAGATTCTTCCGATTTTACACGATCATTTCATATATATATTAGCTTTTGTAATTGTATATTTAACATTATATTCACGGTGTCTTATGTATGTACAACTCTGTACAAGGTTTTTGTCTGTTTGCCAGCAAAGATTTTATTGTGTTTACCATCAAAATTAATTACATGTTCTGAAATAATCTGTTGTAAAAGGTGTTTTAATAGGTATTCTAACTAAAGTATTAAATTATTATTGACCAAATAATTCTGTCAAAACTTTAAGGACGTTGAGCCACAAATGACCTACACTTATTTCATATTAGTGTAAGCTTTAGAACTACAAACGTGTCTCCTCTATAAGTCCATAATTTTCTGATTTACAAACGTGTGAAAATGGATCACAAAAGTGAAACCAACCAACCACCGATTGCACCGTGTCGGTTGTTGCACTGATAAAGTCAACAACACTCGTGGCTTACTTAATATTAGACCACAACTTTCTGACCAACAACAAGGCAGTAAATAAATCTGATCTTACTGACCTGACGAATTAATTATAAGAAGAACTATTATTGTAAGTGGATAGCTAGTTAGTATTCCGCTCTGTTGGTATACATTGTATACCACCACTCGATTAGCACGCGCTAACTTATGTATTAGCGCCGCGCGAGTTAACGAGTCGGCCATAGAGTTGCACTTTCCGTTTGATATCATAACCGTAGTGTACAATATCTACTAATAATGTACAGCAAACGCATGGATCAAATGTTTTAATATTTATTAATGTTTTGAATATTTGTTTCGAATTTTCGAAAGTGTGTAAAGAATATAAAGAATATCTAAGAAGTACCACGGAGGACGGATTTATATTTAGCGCACACAACTGAAACAAATTTAAACGGAGCCAGGGCCATTATGTCCGAACATAAGAGCTTTTTATAATTCGGTTTTTTAATTCTTCTCTAATAGTCATTGTCATTTTACTTATTATTTTAAGTCAAACAATTAGTGCGTGTGGGTGTGTGCGTCAATATTTTATAACAAAATTGCTCGATGCCGAGTACATGCGGGTTTGTACCTCCGGAAATGTGAATGTAATTATAATATATACACAGCCAATTGATCACTGCCTCTTTCGACTGTGAAGCGCAGCGACACACACAATCAGATAGAAAGAAATAGATTTTACGGGAACTGATCGATATAGCTCTGTAATACATCCGGTTATATATGTTCATAACCTGTAAACAATATATTCTCAAAATGGAAGACCGGAAGGTGGAATACAACTATGAAAGCGTTTTTCCAGATGTTTTAGCAACGGCTACAAGGAATTATTCTTTATTGTTTTATACAATCAGTATAAATGAACAACTATAACGAATCATTTCATTATATAGACATGAACATTTACAACAGACTAAGAAAACTTCATTGAACTGGATCGATTTAGTAATACAATCGATAATGTCTATTAAAAAACAAATTAATTAAGTATATTTTTATACAAAAGTAAACTACTAAAACGGTATCAAAATCGTTAATAATAATGACAAACCCGGCCCAGTTCAGCATGTTTTACCTATGCGTCAGGCAGTGTTCAAACAATAAAGCGCCGACTTAAATATCAATATTCAATTTAATTTTCAATATAACACTCAATGTGTATTCTAACATAATTTAAGGACCATTGTAATTCTAACCAATTTTAAATATTTCACTTTTCAAGTAATATAATTAAAGTTAGACAAAACGCTTACTGAGAATGTCGCATATAAAACTTTCACAATAAAAACGGTGTAAGCTGCAATAGTTGATTGCAAAATTAAAGTTACGTCTATACAGGACTCATTTCGATTTTGATCTCGATTAGTTCACACACAAGAAGAGAACATTGATAAGGTGCGATGGTGATATTCCCAGTCTACGATTACAACATATTACCAAATGAATATTTTCTTTAAAATGTTGTGTTATTTATATAATAATGCCAACTTCAAATGCGTTAGTCCAACTAAGAGTGGCTGACTGATTATCTCAATAAATAATAATTAAATACAAGTAGAGCGGCGTCTAGTTAACT
>JAUZND010001759.1:0-13276 GCA_034780555.1 Coelogynopora nodosa
GAATGATCGATTACTACCAATAGGGTACCTCTGATCAACTTCTAATTAGCAAAATCGAACTCTGTGACCTTGAATTAATTGGAAATGACCTTGACCTTGTTTAAATCGGCCAATAGGAAGCCATAGCAACCAAAAATCAAATACTCATTTTTAGATTTAGTTTCGGTTTCGGGGGCGGAGCGGGGGTGACGTGAGAATCTACCTTCCTTACTACTTATTGCAGCTTTTATATATAACATAAAAAGGAACGTAATTTTCATTTCCCAACTAGTTACGACAGTTTCAAAATGTAGGGTAAACAGTCATCTCTGTTATGTCTGTTCACGGTTCTATTCACGGTCTGTTGCCATGGTCCCCAGGTGATGCAACTGTTCCGCGGCTGTCGGCAGGAGGACATGCCCCCCCACGTGTTCTCCACGGGTCAACAGGCCCTCCAAGCGCTGCACACGAGTCGTCAGAACCAGACCATCTGTCTGCTGGGCAGGTCGGGAGCGGGAAAGTCGCACTCCGAGCGACACCTGGTCAACTACCTCCTCTATGCCACCACTCCCGCCCCCTCTTCCACTGTGGTCAGGGAGTTGCAGGTTGTCAGGAATGTCACCCGTGAGTCGTGCTTACTGCCTCCTCTTTGTCACAGCAGCGAACAATATTGATAAAATCGATGGAATCACCTCTTTAGATAGTATCAGGTTGAGCTGAAGTACTGTGAAAAAGATCCAATGAGATCAAAAGCCCTCGGAGAAGTCAAATAATGCATTACCAATAGAATTATATTATGAATTCTGCAATTTAAGAATTGTGAAGAACTTGACTAAAACTACTTTTTTTTTTAACAAGTGATTATATTATGTTACGTATCTAATTGGTTATGAGTAACAATTATTGCATAAATCACTTTTGCTGGCTTTTTGTTATTCAACTATTGCGCATTTTAATTAATAACAAAGTATATTAACACCGTGAAACGTCATCATCAATAATACTGCGCAGGTTTTCTTGGTTTAGTTCTAGGTTTAATTGTGCATAGAATAACATGCTCGGAATGTGAGTACAAGCGATCGATTTCTTTATTTAAATACACTATTAATAACCTTGACCTAGAATATCTTGCTGCGATTCGGCTGATTTAAAAACAAATTAAAATAAATCGCTTACAAAAATCTATATAAATTGTTATCAAAATCGATACTCATTTGCTATATACTGTACAGCGGAGCGTGTATCAGCCCTGTACACGGTGCTGGAGGCGTTCACCTGTGCGCGCACCAGTCAGAACGCGAGCGCTAGCCGCTGCGCCCGGCTGACCAGCGTGGAGCTGACCGACTCAGGCGGTGGTGGGGGAGGGGACAACGGCGGTGGCGGCGGTGTGTGCGGCCTGCAGGTGCAGCTGTTCATGCTGGAGAGGAGTCGATTGGTGCGGCGGCCAGTGGGGGAGGCGGGCTACCACGTCTTCTATCAGTTGCTGGCCGCTGGTCAAGATCATCAGTTCAGGTGGGTGCTGCCGGGAACTGGACACTGGTCTATACAGGCCTCCCACCACACTACCGAAAAAGCAAAAGATTCATTTCCCTAAAGTAGCCAAATTAAAACAGAATGAAAACAATATATTTATTTAATTTGAAATTTTTAATACTGCTATTTTACGCATTCAACATTTTCTGTTGTAGGCACATTCTTAATAACTCTTGCTACTTATTTATATATACCAAAAACCAAAATATTTATCATTGTCTATTTCGTTGATTTTCTGCTTTTATTGTGAAAGTAATTTTTTCTCATAATTGATGCTGTTTTTTATTTTGATTGCTGCTTTTTACAAGGTTCTTTTTGTTATTTAAAAAAGTTTTTACAATGATTTTAATAAGATTTGAAATAATGAAAAATAGTTACAATTTAGATAGTTAAAACCCAATTGGTCATAATATAGTGTTATAAAATTATGTTTACATCGTATTTATTTTAAACCATAAAATCTTAATTATAAAAAAAAAAAATTATTTATGGTAGGGTGGCCTGTTAATATAACACGATTCAAATTTACAATTTATTTTATCTTGACGATGGAATTCCAACAACGGCTTAAAAAGTTTTATATTTGTAATTAGATAAGCATAATATAATTTCTCTATATGTATTTAACCTCTACTACTCTTATTCAAAAAATTGTTTACTCTTTTTAGTTTAATCAAATAATTCCGTGGCTATGTTTAAAAATCGATTTGATTCCAATTTATGATATTATAAAATAATTAATAACACACTGCAGATATCTTTAGTGTTTGGTATACACTGTTCTTGTAAACTAAGTAATCAATTCAGTTTTCTCTAACCGCTGGTTTGGATAGTCTACTGACGTTGGTGTATTCGGTACCCTAATGAAGGCATTAGCCTGAATTATTCGTCTCGAAATAAGGACCCTTTCCTCTTGAGTCTCCGTTTTTGGCAGAAAAGGTGTGCTTTTTTTAGTTTTGACATCCAGGTATGTGACAGCGTTCCAGAGTTTAGTAGTGTTGGTTCTGTCAGAAAGGTCGTTATTGACGAATTCTTCCCATAATTCTTTTTTGATTTAGAAAAGAATTATTCAACATTTTTTTGCTAGACTAATAATTTAGGTCTGTATTTTGAAAACAATATAAAGTAAAATAATATAAAATTATAAATAGTGAAATAACCATGGAAATATAAAATGAAATATATATGGTACTGGAAAACTATTTTATTTAAAAAAAACGAGTTATTGACCTGATTCGAAAGTTAAGAACATAAATCTTTCTAATTTGAAAATTTCTAAAGTTATTGTATCGCTATTGTAATCTTATAAAGTTGCTAATTTTCTACCAGATTGATTTACTAAAAGTCGTAAGCAAGCTCTTTGATTGGACCTTTAACCTTGTGTCCGCTTTTATGTTTATTATATGTCTAAGCATCTAATCGTAATATGATATACAAAATCCAATATAATATAAATCTAATACATACCCGTTGCAATTATTTTAACTTACATTTTCAACTGATTAACATTTCACCATCATTTTCAAATTAAAAAAGTTCTAGAGTTATGTAGAGATTGTGTTTCGTAATACATTAAGTTGATATAGTTGATTTATTTAGTAAGCGCTAACATTATTTAATTAATTATATTTTTATACTATGTATTGATAAATTATTTGAAAGCAATAACACCATACTATGCATCAATAAAAAGGTATGATACTCAGTAAAATACACAATAGTTCTAAAAGTTCTAAATCACACAACCTTCTGTAATTTGTATACATTTTGAATAACAGTTTATTGCAATAAAAAAATGTTTATTATAGGCATTTAATTTTGGCAATTAAATATTCTTACATTTAAAAGAATATCAAATCAAGTTATCAAGTTTCTAAAAAAAGTATGACTCAATCTCTAAGTACATCTTGGTTATGTTAGATTGAAGGATTGTATAGTATACATTGGTTTTCTTTGTAATAATTCTTTAGTTTTATTCGAGTGATAAATTACCAATGCTGTGTAACTCACAATACGTACTGACACTCAGAAGGTAGCGCTATATGATTTGTTTTCATTTCACAGAAATGACCTGTATCTCAACCAACTTGAAGAGCCTAATCACTTCATCTCGGTATCACAACTGGTAAGTAGCGCTCGGCATTCAGTATCGTATTCTTTTCAATTATTACCTTAAACGGCGAATATGTCGTGGTCATGTTTGTGTTCGTGGTTAGAGTTTGTTATTCAATTCGGTAGTTAAATATTATAGGGGAACAAAATAAGTATGGTAAACGTATTTTACATAATAAATGGGTTGGCTAGTTTTAGTGTAGTGCCTTATAATTTTAATAATTTATTATATAACATGAAGGAACAGGAACAAAAAATATATAAGTGACCAAAAATGAGGTAGTTATTCCTATTTATAAAGATTATTATTATAACTGCTTGATTATTACAAACAAACGTCTAGCTTCATCATTGCATTAAACCACTGAGATGAATTCAAATTTGTGAATGTTATTTTTAATCTTTAGGTAGCTATCTGATATATTATTATGTTTTAACATATGAATCAAATCTAAAGCTGTCTAAATTGTTCTAGAAAAAGCGACAGTCTAGCGGTTATAATACTGCAAGTAATGACATGTGGACTGGTAATTAATTTCATTGCAAAAAGACGCAAAAGCACTCATTTGTCAAATGTGACACAAGTCAACTCAACAATTTAACTTATGACACAATATACACCAGACATGTGAACAGTTGACTTATAAAAGCTATTCAATACACATCAGACAAAATGTATTGACTAAACGGTGAGTTGAGTTGGTCGGTGCTGTGTACAGCATTTAACTCGACAGTTTAGTTTTATTTTACTACCTAAATTATTTTATTAACCGATAGGAAAAGGTTAATTATATTAATATTATGCTAAGTCTACCGGGTTATACCACCTAGTTTTATTAATAATGAGAGAACATGTTAAAATGGAGTTTCTATAGAAAAAAGCATATTTACTTTTGGTTACAGATTCTAATAATTTGTCATAATTAAGTTTTCTTCTTGTTTAATGAATTCCCCAATACACACCAAAACAAACAACCAAACTGTTAAGTTGATTAATATGTATTATCCTCTATGTTACAAAATTATTATCTGCGCATCTATTATTTGTTATGCATTTTACATAATGTTAATCCTTAACAATCAAGAAATATCGATTTAACATTTCTGTTTAAAAATATTCACCAAGCATTTGTACATCAACAACAATTGATCTCGGTATAACATTAAAGCAGTTATAATTAACCTACCACCCCCTCCAGCCCGATGAACTCCAATCCTCACAGAAGAGCTGGGACCGGCTGGAGAAGGCGGTGTCTCTGCTCGAGATAACCCCGCAGGAGTGGCAGGTCGTCTGTCGTGTGATGGCCGCGATCCTCCACCTGGGCTGCGCGGGCTCCCTCCCCCCCTCCTCCACCGCGGGGGGCCTGGCGGGACAGTTTGACCGGCCCCCCAGTGCCCAGAGGGCCGCCCAGCTCTTGGGTTGCAGTGTGGACCAGCTGGCCAGACACACATTCGACCCGAGTCTGGAGAGTAGTGAAGCAGGCGTTGCTGGTGGGGCTGGAGGAGGGGGGCGAGTGCAGTACTCGCCGGGGGACCTGTTGGAGGGGTTTGTGTCCGGGTTGTATGCGGAGTTGGTCCAGGTTGTCGTCTATTTGGTTAATAGGTGAGGTTTCCTCGAGTTTTCTTGTTTTATGCCTTTCGCTCCAATCTTCAAATGTTATGGGGTAGTTGTAAGCAAGTAATATACAAACTAGTTTTAATGTACAATATATAGTTTCCATTATAATTATAATTATTAATATTTTATAAAATGAAAATGGAATATTATATTAAATCAAATTAATTAACTTTAAATTGTGTACCATTAATTTATTTGCTGACTTTCCCAATGTACTTCCATGTTAGGCAAACTAATATATAACTAATAATAATTATTTTTAACCTAAATAAGTTTTTTTTTAAATAATAAAGTGCTCTCTTTGCTATATAATGTTGTACATCGTTAAATATTATATTATAGTTAGCATCATTTAGATATTATTATTTATATTATGTTATCTAATTAGGCTATATGGAATATGATAATATTACCATTCGGTCATTTTACGACTGCCTTAAATTTTTCATATAACATACCTAAAAGATAATATTTTCAATTATTAAAATTGAAATATAATTTGCAGTTATGTCACATAATATTATAACATGTTGAACGAAATGCATAATATAATCGGTCGCCTTAACTAATTTCTAATTATATAAAAGGTTAAATTTTGAGAGATTCACTTCTCACCTATAATCGACATGACATTATTCCTTCAACCCCCCCCCCCCCATAGATGTCTGGGTAGCGGGCAGCGCTCCATGCCCACGATCAGCATTCTCGACCCGCCCGGTTTCCAGCAGCCCGTCGGACAAGGGGGTGACAAGCCCACCGGTGTGGCAGTCCAAGCGGGCAGCTTTGAGGACCTCTGCTTCAACTATGTCAATGATCGTCTTCTGCAGCTCAACTATGACGTCAACTTCACCGCCACCAAGACCAAGTATGAACAGGTAACGACTCGCAACTGCACTTCCTCTCTTTCTCATTCTTCTATAATACTATAGAATGTTATAATATCCTACTGTTACGTGGTTTTTTGGGCTCTTTGAGTTTCTGGGGCTCTCCTTATCTTAAAACTTACTGAAACGTTTTAAACCAGTTAATCAAAAATATTATGTTTTATATAATATAAAAATATAAAGAGAAAATAATTGTACTATTTATTAAAGGACTTAAAAATTCATACATTTTTATTTTAAGCCATAATAAATTACCACTACAAAAATGTTTCTATTTCAGAGCTCTTACATGTTTTATAATTTATTGTAATGGTACTAAATTAGAACGTAAATTTCATTATCGTATTTTGTGATTTTCGAAATATAATTCTAAAATTTATTATGCTTTTTTAATTTTGTTCTTCATTTTTACTACCGTACACCTGAAAACTCCCGGAATCTCATTTGTGAATGCGCGAAAACCCAGATAATAATGTTATTGATATTATTAACCTGAACAGTGGAACTTTGCCGTTGACGCTAAGGCATCATTACGTCACCGTCTGATTTATTATATGTTTCCGCTTTTGTACCCTAAGATGAATATAATACTATAATGTTGCTATAATATTATTTACAACACATAGTTTTGTTCAAATTGTTTTTTATTGACAATAATTTGAATCGTAGCACGCTCGAGAGTAGTTTTTGTTTATTTTGTAAGTGATAGTGAAGAGATTGCAAATTTGATACGTCTACCTTTTGTTAATTGTTCCATGCACTTCTTTCACAATTGCAGGAATTAGCGGAGGTAACAGAATAATATTCCTAATTTTATACTAATGGTTGTTTTTTGGATGCTTGATACAAGTGCCAACATAATTTGATTATTTTGTTATTATTATTATAAGAAAAAAGAGTCATTTGATAACATATATTATTGAAATTAATCAATCGTAATATTAGAAATAGATGTAGACAACATTATTACAGATATCAAAATATTGTTACATTGTTTGCTAATTTACTATCAAATTAAATTAGCGATCATTAAATATTATATAAAAAGTTTTTTTTGTTATTAGTATTGTTACTTATACTTTTAATTGACAAATATTTTATTCCGAAGTGTTTTAGATGTTTAATCAATTTTTTTATTGCAAATGTATAACATCTTGATCTAGCGCAGCCGTTAATAATAGTAATAGTATGCTGTGTTTAATTTGTCAGAACAGGGTTTTAATATCGTGATAATTTGTGATTTATTTTTCAAATATTAATTTGAGAAGAGAAAATCTCGTTGGTGTACGTATTATATTTTAATACAACAATATATAAATTATTAGCTTATAGAAAAACTTTAAAGGGAAAAATGTAACTATAACTTTGAACTAAATCCACTGATAGATGCATTTAGGCAATGAAAGTAGCTATTTAGGAAGTAAGCGCATGATTGGGTGTTTTTGATTGACTTGTTTTACTACACTTTGTTTCGTTCATTGATCAATACATTTATTAAACCAATATTATTATTAATCATTCGAATGTAATTGTTTTTTCCTTCGGCAAAACTGTTTGCATTCATATTATGCACTCACCTCATATAGTGCTAATATGTTTCTAGTAACTAGATTTTTTTAAGAATTTTGCACTCCAAAATGTCGCATGCTTTTAATTAGACAATTTTTTGGAAACTAAGATATCTTCCAAATGATCGTATATATTTGCCAGATTTTGTTGTGTAATTTGTGTTAATATTGTATAATTTGAATAACGCAAATGCACTCTTATTGAAACGCCGTTATCTGTAAAATTCTTCAATAAAAACAAAACTTTTTTAATCTTTTGGAGAATGAACAATTAGCAGTTTTCGTATTATTGAAAAATTGTTGTACTAACAAAAATTCTAGACTGGTGGAATCAGGTGGAATATTTGGTGATACCTTGTAAAGAATAGACTGGTTAGATTTATGTACTGATGGTATCCCAATCGTTATCATTCTATTTAGTGCACATTTAGTATTAATACAGTGTATAAGTGTATTGTTTATAGAATGTTTGGAGTTTGTTAACAATAATGTTAAACGATGTGATTATATTTTGTGAATTTATAAAATATGGTGATCTTTTAGTTTTTGTTGTTGTTGTAAAACGTAAAGTCATAAAATAGTTTACATTCTTTGAACATCATTTTATAGACTTAGTTATAATAATGATAGTTCCTTTAGAGGAATAATATACGTTACAATTCAAATATGTTGTACATTCTTAATAGGCTGGCCATAACAATAAGTACATTTAATTTAAATATATATTTCTTTCTGTTTGAGATGTATAACATTAATATTATTATGTTGTGTTTAATTATTTTTAAATTAAAGCATTTCAGCTAAGATATATTGATACTTACACTCATCATGTGCTCCTCTCCTTTCAGGAGAACATTCGGGCCGAGTGGTTCGATGAGATTGACACCTCCCCGGAGCCCATCATCTCCCTTCTCGACCGCAACGCGCAGACACAAACGGTAGGGAAAGAGGGGGATAGGCAAGCATTGTTGGATATTTCCTTTTCAGTAATATGTACAGTGAAGCAGGAGCAAAGGTTATAGAAAATATATATGTTTTTTTTATATTTAAAATAAGGGTAATGACATAATAACTTAGATTAGTTTAATACAATAAACATGATAATATTAATTAAATTTATATACTTATATAGCACTTCAAATCATAGAATGATGTCTGAAATTATCGATTATTAAAGTCCATTCAGGGGTGCGGTGAACCATCGAAAACACTATTTCCGGTTCTACAGGTCTTTGTAATGGGATCATACAGTACCGAGGCCACTTTTAAATGAGGAATTCGATCAGTTAATGAAAAAATGTGATATTTCGAAAGTGTAGAGGTGCTGTTCTTTAGATAATGCGATGAGTGTATATCACTAGTTTAAAAGTGATGCTTTTGTCGACGGGTAGCTAATGACAGGGAATTGAGATGACTTTGCAAACAGATGAGATATTATGTGATCGAGAGGATATCAACTATTGATCAAAATATGATACCAAGGTTACGGGCTAATTTGTTGGTGTTTAGGTGATAACGTTTATTTGGAGAGATATTGAAAGCACTCTTTATTGTTTTCCCGAAAAAAAAGGTTAGATACTGTTTTTTTAGGAGAACAAGTTAAAATGTTTTTTATTTCTTTCTCTGTTTGGGCGAAATATAAATTTAAATTTGGTTTGTGTAGAATTATTCGTAGCGCAATTGGTTAGGTGGAATTGGGCATAGTGACGTGTATGTTTTCTATGTTGGAAACGAAGTGATCAGCAATGTTATTGACTGATTCCGAATAATCTGGCAATGGAATAGATATATCGATGGATCAGTGGACAGCTGTTTCACACACTGAAGAGTAGACAATGATTCCGAAACGATAAAAGAAGAATAGTAAGTAAGTTTTGATGCATTTATTAGATTAAACAATTCACATGAAACGGATTTGTACTCTAGATGATGAAGTGATTTGGAAAAATAGCTTTCCTAATTTCCGACATAGACGACGTTTCGATAAAATCACTGGTGTCATCCGTGGTAGTGAAAGTCACTTTCATTTATTTGTAATAACAGGGCGTGATGATCTAAGATTTGATAATGTTCTGAATCAACTTTAGTCGCTAGATTATCAACACTATGCTGAGCCTCTAAGCACACGGATATCGCTTCTGTCAAGAATAATATACTTTAAATATATAAGATAAACCCGTGAATTGATTCAGATGTAATATTTGGTGGTTGATCCAAGGGCTTGTTTATTGTATCGGGCATCTTTGTTGTACCCTATCGTTTAGTAAAAATCTATAACTTGCGAGGCGACAGAACCCTCTCTGGTTCACTGTCTCAAATTATTAACTTTTACAAAAGAAACCATGCTTCCCAATAGATAGATGCTATGAACTTTTATATTTAGAAGTTTTTGAAAATCCCTTTGAAAACAATTAAATTTAATTTCTAAATTAATATAGATGTTGGAAAAATTAAAAAAGAAGAAGTTTGAATCATTTTGGTCTGAAGAGTGGCCACCCTGAATCGAGTAGTCTACAAGCATCCCTAATCTCTTCTTCCTCCAGTCGCGGAGCAGTGCCTCCCCCTCGAGGGACGCTGAGAGTCGCGGTCTGCTCTGGATGTTGGATGAAGAGGCGCTGTCTGGCGGTCGTGATGAGGGCTTCATTCGTCGACTGCACACCCTCTATCAGCAGCACAAACTCAGCGTCAAGGAAAGAGGTAGCTTGCTATCTAGATCTCGCATACTTGACACTGTGCCGCAATTTGCGGGGGCCTTAGCTGGAGCTGGTATCCAGAGCTGGACGTAAATAAAAAAGAGAGTATTAAAAAGAAGGATAGTCTAGTTGAAGAATGAATACGAAATTGAAGATGACTGAAAATCAAAATTAAAAGCGATCAATTTTTTTAAATAAGACAGAACATTTTTAAAATTATGAATTTATATTTTCTTATTATATTTTATTCTTTATTATATTTTACTTAATTATTATGCAATTATATAGATTAACATTAGTTTAACTCGTCTCGTAATAATTACTGCATATTAATTGATTTTCTCTTCATTTAAATTTTATTTTTGTTAGTTCTCTGCCGAGTTTTAATCATTAAATGTTAATTAAATGTTATTTTTTAAGAATGAATAATGAATGATTACAATTTTGAACATTTATCATAATAAAGTTTTCACTCAGTCATTCGATATCATTGTCAGACGAGTAACCCATCGCGCTTACCATAAGCTACATTGATGAACGTTATTTCCACTTTATTTCTCCTATCCTCTCCAGCGAACCGTGTCCTCCGGCGAGTTGGGAAGTCGAACAGTTTCGTCCTGAACCACTGCGTGGGCTCTCACCCGGTCCTCTACAACTTCTCCCACTGGCTCAAACACTGTCGCGAGTGCCCCACAGCCAGGAACGCTCATCCACTCCTTCAGGAGGGCAAACTGTGAGCTACACACACTTCTTCTCTTGGTTGACTGAGCAGTATTAAAGTGATTTAAACCTCTTGGAATGATATCCTATTAGAATATTACGCTCGATAAATATAGCAGCAGCGGGATGACTACTTTCTAGATGGTACGGAAAATCATGGAAATTATCTTTCTTTTTTCTTAAAAAGTCAGGAAAAGTCAAATCTGGTTTGATTAAAAATATGTTTGGAGTTTTTATCCTTATTTATTCGTGATATATAAAATATGAATTTTTAGTGAATGAAAGTGAACGAATGCTTTCAATATTGTGCAAAATATTTTAATTATTTATAAAAGGAAAATTTAAGGTAATACATTGCATTGCATAAAAAGTCACTCAAGGAAATACAATATTATGTTCTATTTTGCCGTTGAGAGCGGCCGGGTTGTATTATTTCGCTATGCTAAATTTCCAAAACTAATTAACTATTGAAAGTAATCATTTAATTCTTAATTAACTTATTAATTAATTATGCCTGTATCGTACTCTGTTAATATTTAAAAGTTTCGACAAGAAGATCACTGCACGTCAGGGTGTAGCCAAGAGGTCAGTACACTGGTTGAAAGCAGAAAATTATAGATCTTTTTTGTTAGTATTAAAATGTCTTAAAACTTTTTTTCTGTTTACTCTTCACACCCGCCCCTCTTTGTTTTAACGTGACACTGATTGTATGTGCGCAAATATAGTCTCTATCCATTCTTTTCTAATGACAATGATTTGCACAACACCATAGGCTGGCGATTAATGTCGTGCGTGCCTCATATTGTGGTTAATTTTTTGTAGATTTATTTTTTAATTAAACCATATTCCATTATGTTGTTTATCAGATTTTATTTTTATTTTATGAAATATTATTGTAATGTCTGTTATCTATTATAAAATCTAAACGTACCATCATATTGTTAGCATATTTTAAAAAGTGTAGTTTCAGCAAAAGAAATGTATTTTCAATTTACATTTATTTAGTCGTTACAATTTAAGAAAAAAAAAAGTTTTTTTTTAAAGTTTTTATATTAATAATTGAAATAGTCAATATTTTATTATAATTTTAAATATTGAGTTTACTTATTGCAATTTAAACATTAGTTTAATAATTAGATCTAAGTAAGGTGTATAATCTGAAAATGGTTATTAAATATATATTTTTATGATATCTTAATCACTAACATTGCCATTTGTAGGATTACGTATATTACATCCTTTTTATTAACTGTCATAAACACGCACAATGTACTTACCTTATTATGATTACTTTACTTTTTTTAAATAATATTAAAGGTATTTTTACAACCATAGACTAGAAGTATGTAACGAATATTTGCATAATATACACTGTTAAACATAAGATCGTGATGTAATGTGATGCGTCCAGAGAGGTGCTGAAAGACCTGATGACGCGAGCTAATGCGGCGGGCCAGACGATACGACGCGGAGGTCGGCTCTCTTCTCCGACTCTCTTCCGACAGAAGAGCATCTCCTCGCAGATAAAACTGCAGATGGTGAGTCAATAAGTAGAAGATTGATCTGCTTCCTTGCTCACTGGAATCAGATATCATTATTACTGGTAGTAGTTGCATTGAAATATTAATATTTTGTTTATTTTGCATTATATACGAAATAAGTCATTATGATTATTTTGTCATCATTACTAATTAAATACTATATAAGTTTACTCTGTATTTTATCGATTCTTTTTTTTCTAATCTCTAGCTCTATAATGTATAAATGTCTATCTATATAATATATAGTCTATAGATATTATCTATACTTTTAGGTCAGTGTCTAACCATCTGCCTCTCCCTCTGAATTTCTCTATATTTTATGATATTTTTCTATTTTCTCTACTATTATTAGGTTCTATCGTTCCTTATTTCTCTACTATGTAATAAATTTTAGGACTTTTTCTATTTTATTCCATCTCAATTTTCACAGCTATGTTCTCCCCCTCTCTGATTTGGAGCTTCTTTGTACTCTACTGTAATTTCTCTCCACACCTTTTATCCTTCTTTTATATGTGTATCTTTTCTACGTTTTACTGTTTTCTCTACTTCTATCGCTTTCTCTCTCTCTCTCGCTTTCTCTCTCTCTCTCTCTCTCTCTCTCTCTCTCTCTCTCTCTATCTCCCTCTAT
>JAUZND010001760.1:3006-13276 GCA_034780555.1 Coelogynopora nodosa
ACGTGTACTTACGTGTATTAACGTGTACTTACGTGTATTAACGTGTACTTACGTGTATTAACGTGTACTTACGTGTATTAACGTGTACTTACGTGTAATGAAAACAAATAATCGCTTCACAAAATAGTGGATATAATTACACACGTTGTTATGTGAAAAACGGTGACGATAGGGTCGTACCTAATATTTGGGATAATTAAATATTGATTAAACTCGGACAACGATGTACTGTCATCGGGTTAACAAAATAAATACTTTGAATACACTGGTTTATTAAACATTACATTGTTGCAAAAATAATAGATGAACTACAATATTATACAATCTGCATTCATTTGAAAATATAAATAGATTCGTATGATTCATGAAAATTTTAATTTCTAAAATGTATATATTAAACAGATACAAGGTTTGTTTATCTTTAAATTCTTCTTCGTTCGATAGTCAGCCCCTCTACACCTAATAGTACAAAAATGAAAAATTATGTTATGAAACAGTGCGGGTACATCGGTATGAAATACCACAACGCACATCTAGCCGAAAAATGGAGTGATGTACGAATTGTTATCAGATTGTTCCAATTACAGTATTATATATTTTTCAATCAAATCTATGTTCTATAGCTATGTCATGATTATATCCCAATTTACTTATCTTGACTCGATATATATATCTATGTATATTATTTATATATACTTCCGTCTAGCATATATCATTGTTTTTTTCACATTAAAGGGATATTTTTCTTTTCAGGATTAAGTATAGCGCTGTCGTCTCAAAGTCTTCACTAAGGTTACATAATTGTCCTTCCTTCTTAAGATCGATGAGATCTGCTTTGAAGGTAGAAAAGGGGAAAGTGCTCAGAGTATTCCGCTCTTTCTTCTACATACGTGTTTTGCAGATTTAGAATAATTTGGTAACCCTTGTGTCTTCTGACTGTTTTCGGTATAATAGGTTCCTAGCAACAAATAGCAACACAACTTATCCCATTTGATCACATGACATAAAAGGCTGTTCAGTATCGATTCGTTACATATTCACTAAACTTACCAACTTATGCTTAATTCAGAAAAAAAATTAATTATGTTAATTATGACTATGAATATAATTATGCCTTTTTGAGGGATTTTCTATATTTTTTTGCTTTTTTGTTTTTCTTTTCACACTTTTCTCATTTCCATCTCACCATTTCCTGTCCTTTTCACAAACTGTTCTCATCTTGAAATGTTCTTATCTTATTTTCCTTTTATCTTTCCTTATCTTATTATCTCAAGGTTTCAGCTTTCTATTTTACATCTCGGCATCTTTTCTTCTCTCGGTCTTTTTTCTAACATGATGCATCTCACTATCTGTAACTCATATTTATCATCTCTTTATTTCTCATTTGACATTATTCCCTCCAGACGCGATGTAATTGTTTTTCACTTGCCTCTCTACCACTTTGTCTCTTCCTTTCTCTATTTGGTAGTGTGACTAAGATGTTGGATCAGTTTACGAGTGAGTGACCCGTTGCTCTAATGAGACTAGTTAACACTGTTTCAACCATTTCTAAGTATCTCACTTTTTATCTCTATCTATCTCTTACTGTGTTTTCTCTTACTTGCTTTTATAGACGTATTACTGCCCAGTATTAATTACAAATACTGTTTGTTATATATGCCCTGATAAATACTATATCTATAGCGGTAGTTTTGAGAGTATTCTTAATATATCATTATTTACAAACTAGTTAATTGTAGAAATTGACTTTTTAAAAGACAGAAATGAGTAACCTTATCGCGGGTGTGATTTGTGTGTGTTTCTGTCAAAAATGTCTCTTTCATTCTCTCTCTGTATGTCGGTCACCGTGTCTCATTATCTCTTCTTTCTAATTTGAGAGTTAATTTTAAAAAAACCAACGAGAGCAACTTTCTAGCAATTCTAGTGACTCATCTTGTTATATAGCTCCCCTTCCACCTCCTCCCCCTTCACAGGCAAGCTTGGTTGGCTTGGCGATCGCCTACGCTCTGACGACCACAAGTCTGATGACGGGAGTTGTGGAGATGGCCACCAATACCGAGAAGGAGCTGGTGGCGGTGGAACGATGTCACGAATACACGCACAATATCCCAGCTGAGATGGACCTTCCCATTGATTTGGTGAGACATGTCCCGTTGTTGAAGTTGTTGATGTGGAAAAATAGCATACTCATGCCGTAGTTCATCCTCCGTAGTTCATTCCCTCGTAGTTCATCCTCCGTAGTTCATCCTCCGTAGTTCATCCCGTAGTTCATCCTCCGTAGTTCATCCCGTAGTTCAACCCCCGTAGTTCATCCCGTAGTTCAACCCACGTAGTTCATCCTCCGTAGTTCATCCCGTAGTTCATTCCTCGTAGTTCATCCCCGTAGTTCATCCCCCGTAGTTCATTCCTCGTAGTTCATCCTCCATAGTTCATCTTCGTATTTCATCCTCCGTAGTTCATCCCTCGTAGTTCATCCTCCGTAGTTCATCTTCGTAGTTCATCCTCCGTAGTTCATCCTCCGTAGTTCATCCCCCGTAGTTCATCCTCCGTAGTTCATCTTCGTAGTTCATCCTCGGTAGTTCATCCATCGTAGTTCATCCCCCGTAGTTCATCCTCCGTAGTTCATCCTCCGTAGTTCATTCTCCGTAGTTCATCCCCCGTAATTCATTCCCCGTAGTTCATCCTTCGTAGTTCATCCCCGTAGTTCATCCTTCGTAGTTCATCCCCATAGTTCAATAATAACACCGTTTTTTCTGGTATTTAAAAATATTCGAAATTGTATTTGTTATATTTTTTAGTTAGATAAAAGTATTTTGAGTCACTGAATAAAAAAAATCATGGTCATACATTATATCGCTTAATCAAAAACTGAATTTCTTTTTTTTAACCGGCATACCTCCACTTACTATATTTAATTTTATCAATCCATGTAATCTTTTTACCGACATTTCTTTTGAAATTGAAGTTTCTCTCTTTCTGTTAACTTTTGACCACATCATAACAAAGTTAGTAATATAACGGGAACACGTTCTTTATAAACTTACACCTTCCTTCGCAGTCCTAATAGAACCCCCTCCCCGCTCTTAGAATTGCAAAGTTTATGTAATGTTTCATGTCTATTGTGGATATTCAGCCGCTTATCAAATAATGAATCTTTGCTCGACTATATTATTCTCAACTGTGCTCAACCATAGACTGATATATTATCACAAAGTACTTGACGTTGAAGAATAATTATCATCTATAGTCTTAGGGGGGGGGACTTTGGGCGCCAATGAGATCCTTTCTTGATACTAGGCTTTTAACATTATTTATGTCCGGATAACTAACTAGTTGGGCAGATAATTTCTGGAGCCAGGGTTGACTTCACGTTGTTATTAATTAATAGCAAATATGTGATAAAAAGTGAGTGCTGCTTGTAATGGATGTCTGTTGATTCCTGTTCTGTTCTCTCTAGCCACGGATAATGTGATGTCCCTTTTATGATGTTAGTTTTAGTACACCAATCCAGCCATCCAACCAAGATATATGTCGTTGAACTGAGTATTGGCTGGCTGTATTGACCAATTTTATTAATTATGATGTTTAACTGCAGTTTCGAGAAGTGCAGAAGACCAAAAGTGCGGCATTTCGTTTTCTGTAAAATGGTTATACTCTCTAAAAAAATATTATCAACTAAATATTTATATATTGTTATTTAAGTTAATTGTAATATATTAGTGTTTATTTAGCATAAAGGTTTCGAAAATGGCTATGAGCGCCTGGAATAATATAGAACATTAAAAGTTCTAAAACGAAAACTGCCATTGTGACAAAATTCCAGAATAGTAAAGTAAAACGAATGTGTTACCATCAAGGTTGTTACTGAAGTCCGGAGAGGCAAAACCGGAGGACAAATCTGAAGGAAATTTAACCTATTTTTCAAGGTCGTCAATGCAAAAGTAAAATAAATAAAATAGCTTTTAAAATGTAAGGGATTTTAGAATGTCGAACCGATTCGAAGAACCCAGAAAGGAACATAAAACATATCTGATATTTTCCTTTGCTCGTCTAAACCCTGTAGCTTATTGGTCACATTGAATATTCTTTTAACCCTTCGTATGTGGACATACATTGTAGGGTTTGCTACGTGGAGAGGTGGGGGGTAGTATTTTACCCCCCCTGGAAAACCAAACTTTCTATCATCCGATTAAGCTGAAATTTGGTATGATACCTCCTAAAGACTTGTCGAGCGATTTTAATTTTCAAAACATTTAATCGATTGGTATAATTGTTATGACCTGATTACGTCATCAACTCCAGTTAGGAAAACTATATGAAAATAACCATATATTATGCTATATATTCACCAATAAATGCTATAACGTTTGTTCAATGCAACTAATTGACTTGATTCTTTTTGCATCTGATTCCAGATCACAATATCTACATTTGTTGATATATTTTTATAATTATACTACTTATACAAATAAGCTATAAGTAGTATACATGTTATTTGAGTATTATTTTAAATTGCTGGTTATTTTAATAAAGAATTTTAATAATCAAGTTAAATGGATTTTTTTTCTATTAATCCTGCAAGTTTCAGCTCCTAATATCTTCGGCAAGTATGAAAACCCGGCGGGGGGTGGGGGTATAAAATGGATAAATAATAACACAATTTTTTGTGGTTTGTAAAAATATTCGAAATTATTTTCTTTATATATTTTAGTTAGATAAAAGTATTTTAGTCACTGAGTAAAAAAATCAGGACCATACGGTAACAGTACGGGTTAACAGTAACGTTAACGCCACAGTATCGATTATTCAGGATCGAGATAAGGCGAACAATGTTTTGTATCCAAATAATAAAACGATACGTGTCCTTAAGCATAACATCTTTTTTAATTATAAGAAATTTAAGCGTCACGTATTTTTAGTATTATTTAAAAAACACAACTGTATTTTTAAATAATAATTTTTCATTCCCAATTTCTATTAAATTAAATATGCGTTGAACCCATGAAAATATGTTGTTGGTGTAATTATGCAAAAAATTATCGATGCTTGTGGCATTTAAATGCAAGGAATTTTAAAATGTTTATTATTGTAAAAAAAAAATTTTTAATAGTCGGACGGCTCTACTTCCTTGAGATAAATTGACTAGCGCCTACACATCAAGAAGGCATTTATTATCTGATTACGCCAGAAGTGTTTTGGCAATATCTCCATCGAACTGGTTCTATGAGTATAATCAGCCAGTGTACACAGACTACGCGATCATCCAATACCCTAATCAATCACATTCCGACCTCCTGCTGCAGCAAACCCCCCTCCCGGCCTCCTGGCCAATGGGTGGCCGCCTCCAGTTCACTGACGTCAGTCTGCGCTATCGACCCGGACAGCCGCTCGCACTGGAGGGAGTTAGCTTTACTCTGGCGGCCAACGAGAGGCTGGGTGTCGTGGGGAGGACTGGGTCGGGCAAGTCGAGCCTGGTGCGTGCCCTCTTCCGATTGGTCAGGCATGTCGACCAACCGCTGGACCGGAATGATCGAGTCGTAGGGGTCAATGGACAGGTAAGCTTACTGTGGTCCTAGAAATTGTAGAAATCGTCGAATATCTTTTTACATTTATGGCATTTTTTCTTTGTTTTCCAAAAAGAAATGACCAAATTCACCTAATTTTGTAAATTTGTATATGTTTCACATTTTATACGGGTAAAAATTAAAGTAAGTAATCCTGTTTGCTTGAATATTATATCAATTGTATATGGTGTTTTATTTTTACGCCTTCTTCGAAATTATTGTAGAAACTAAATTATAACAGAACATATTTAGCATGGTAGATTACATAGAATTCTTCCAAATATGCATAAGTTTTCTTGAAATGAGACATGAAAGTTCTGCTCTTGAAGAATTCGGGAAAAATAAATGTTGTACTAAAGTTTATTTAATTTGTATATTGGGATAGTGTGTTGTGTATTTAGTTAGATTAGGCAACAGCAGACACAGTCAACGTCTACAGATCCACTGGTCTCTCATACCCTCACTCTCTCTCTCTCTCCTCTCTACACCAGATCACAGTTGACGGTATCGACGTGCGAACTGTGCCTCTGGAGCTTGTGAGAAGTCGACTGGTGGCGATTCCGCAGGAACCTTTCCTCTTCTCGGGAACACTGAGGGAGAACTTGGACCCAAACGGGTAATTGGAGCTGAGCTTTGTCTTCGTCGGCTGTCTGCTATCTGCTATCGGTGTCGGTGTTGATATTAGCCTTGGCTTAGTTATACGTTTATGATTGAAGTTGCGTAGTGTAGCAGCTGCAAATATGAAAAATGGAAAAAGTTGTTGTTTTAATGAAAAAGTACCAATTATTCAGTTTAAAATAAAGACATGTTGTAATTGAAATGGAATTTAGGCCAACTTATCTAACAAAAAATTATGATAATGTGTTTTTAACAGTCAAATTTTTATGCTGTTCCAGGTTTCAAGTACTTAAGACTAAATTTGATTTTTTTTCTATTGAATTCATGAGGTAACCGCTTAATTTTCTGTACAAAAAAGAAAGATTTACTTATACATTTAGCGGACTTGCTTTAAATAATGATGTTAGTAGTATGAGTTATATCGACTCTGAATAATTCCCTCCTACTTCTATCTTCCACATTATCCCCCCTATCTCCCTTTCGCTTACCCATACCCCCCCCCCCCCCCCCCACGTACCACCTCGTATTATTTTAAATATACAATATATATTTTTAGAGAATATATATTATAAAATTATATTATATGAAGCCATATTTTACAATTATCCAAATCTGTCGCTAAACAGTAGTTAAAGTCGTTAAAGAGACATTAAAAAGCAGCTATTAATATCATGAAAGATTTTAATGTTTTGATGAAAAAACACAATTTATCAATGTAAAAAGCATTTAGGATGCGACTGTTGTAAGTAAGCTCTATTTTGGGTAATAGTTTGCTAGAATAATTTAAATATATCAATATGCTCCAACAACGCCATTGGGCATTATTTTACACAATATTATGTTCAATAGTCATCATCCTATATTTAACATTGAGCCAAAAAATACATGTAAGCTAACTGGGATAACGATCTAAATCGTCAGTTCTATAGACTATTACATTGTACTGAATACGAACTGAAGGTTTTCTTTAAATTCAATGTTATATTCCAATGGTACCAATATTAAGAGTTATTTCTACTCTCTGGATTACCCCTGCACATGTTGTGAATCATTTAGCATTGCATTGCAGTATTCATCATTTCTGGGTAGATTATTTTTTAAACTTGTCTAAAATTAAAGAAAACATAATACAATGAAAATGTACCAATTGGTAAAACACCGAAATTATTTGAAAACACTTATCTATAGTATTGATTTCATTTTGCGATGATTTGGTAAAAATTCACCCATGACCAATGAAATATATTCATGATAATAGATACATAACCGGACTTTATAGTATACCATAAAATTGAATCATTTTATTCCTTATTCATATGAAATACACTTAATGGTTAGTTTTTTTTAATACTAAACAGATAAAATTATCCAAAAATCTACTCTGAATAAAACCTAGTAGACTGTTGTAGATAAATCCTATATGTAACAAGGCTATTGTTAGAATTTCCTCACACTTACTTTGTGTACATAAGGTTCTGTTCAACGAGGGATTAATCAGGTATTTATTGTTAATGTTAATGCTACTTCGGAAATATAATTCTAGAAATCATATACCGACTAAACTGAAAATTCAATTGGAACTAATTTTGCACAGATATCGGGGAAACTAAATTCCCAAGGTTGCCGGCGGATATCAATCAACACAGGATGACGAAGAGAAATAACTAACTCAAATGATTCAGTGAAAGATAAGGAATCGATGCATTCAGAGGAGGAAGTGGAAGAATCGACGCTTCTGACTACAATTCTGCAGAAAATACAGAAAGCCAACAGGAGAAATTGACCTTAAAAGATTTGAAACAAAAAATGCAAGTCAAAAGATAAAAATATTCAAAAAAATACTCCTTACATCATCTATTTAGATGGTGGGGTGGAAAGGTGATCCCGAGTCGACATAATTCTTACTACTAGTGTCAATAAAGTATAACATTGAATTTAAATAAAACCAAATATCATTCCATTTGGTTTACACGTCTGTTGGCCATGTTTGGCTTAAACATAATATTGTGTAAAATAATTCCCAATGGTGTCATTACAGCATATTGATTTAAAAATATATATCAAAAGACTATTATCCAAAATAGAGCTTACTTCAAACACACTTGCGTGACAATTGCTTTTGTTACATCGTGAATCGTGTTTTTCATTAAATTCCATAACATAATATAGAAAATAGACAACATTAATTGCTGTTATAAAAACTACTTTTTAATTACGTTAGCTATCTTTCGCAACAGATCTAGATTATGGCGAAATATTGCTTAATAACATATATTTTTAAAATATTTGTTTTCTCAAAAAACATTATATTATTTATAGTTAATTTCAAATAATGCAGAACTAGCAAACTGAACTTTATGATTTTTTGCGAAAATAAATATAATACAGTTATAGTAATATGTTTTTAAATTATATTTGCGATTATTTAAAGTAGTAGATAAAAACACGTTAGTTCAGAAGTAGTTAAAAACACCTGCTATTAATATAATGTGAAATTTATTCTTTTAATGTTTTTCGATGTATTTTTAATTTTATAGTCTTTATACTTTTAATTAAATTAACAATCGTCGCGCGAGTGTTGATGGTGTGTTGTTACATGAGGACAATTAAAACAATATAATGATTAAATAAAATGAACCAAAAGGACTTCTTCAGCAATAACGTGTTTATTTTTTTAAAAATAGGCGAACGAAAAGGTAATGAATATAGATACTGATTTTAAATTGAATGACAACATTAATTTCGTTTATAATCACAATGCCTAATCAATTTGTTCTAGAGGCACACTGACACTGATAAGGATAGAAATCTGTAGCCTCGTAACTCCCCTTTTTGAAATTGCTATCTTTTGCTTTCAATGCAATAGTGACACATACTTGCAATGAATATATTTCAAATAGATAGTCAACTTTTAATGGATCTTTCATTTGAAAATATTACATTTCGTGATGAATCGCTTGATAAAGACTGAATTTTGGGGGACCTAAAACAGAAAGTTATTGTTATCGAGAGAAATAATAATATATTGATTGATTATGTTTGATGTGTAAATGTGTTGTGATTATGTATCTTTCTTTTATTCTATGCATTTGCAATTGTTAATATATCTGTGGATTTAAATCTTAAAATGTGCCTTTTCACTTGGATATGCACTTGTCCCAGAATATACGCTAATATTTGTCAACTTAAATTAATATGGCTTACATTGACATCAAAATTGTTATAAAATAGCTTTTTTTGTTATTCAGTTATTATTGAAAATGTAAAAAGTTTAACTTTATAATTATTATCCAATCATGTAAGAGAATTTAAAAATCGATATTTATTATCCAATAATTACACAGCATGTAAAAAGTCGTACTTTATTTTTATCCAATCATGTTCAATGATTTAAAGAAGTCTCTATTTTTGTCCAACTATAATCTATATTGTAAAAAGTCACCGTTACATTATAAAATTATAAATACAAGCACTCCAGTAATAAATCTTGTCATATTTAATTTTTTTAAATTTACAAATTATACTCAATAATTTGGAGTAAATGCAATGTTCAGAAGTTTTGTTTATTTAAAAAAAATTATATTATTTTTGATTATATTGAAAACCTTATGATTTTTTAAAGTGTTTGTTGTGATTAGAAATTACCTTCTCTATGTTGAGTGGACACCTATTTTAAAGTAAATTATATATCAAATTAAAAATAAAAGATATAAAAATTGTTTCTACATCAATAATTGTCAAAAAACAATTCAACTAATTGGCAATTGATTAAATTATGAAACTAAACTATTTCTAACTGTTACTCACCATCTGCGCCAACCAAACTGCTGTAGAAGTCAGATTATCGATCTCCTAACCGATATACAATCGGTGACTCACTCGCCTGTTCATAATTACTTCTCTGGCAGTGATTTTAGCAACCAAGAAATCCACGGCTAAGAAGTAGTCTCTCTCTATACCCTTATCTTCCTTCGACCTCCAGGGAGTTCACGGACCCCGAGATCCTCTCCGCTCTCACCAAGTGTCACTGTCAGGAGCTGGTCTCCCCCGGCGGCGGCGGTCTGGATGGCCTGGTGGGACAGGGGGGC
>JAUZND010001761.1:0-11711 GCA_034780555.1 Coelogynopora nodosa
TAAGTAGTATACATGTTATTTAAGTATTATTTTAAATTGCTGGTTATTTTAATAAATAATTTTAATAATCAAGTTAATTGGATATAATTTACGATAAACTTAATTTTTCTATTAATGTTGTAAGTTACAGCTCCTAATATCTTCGGCAAGTATGAAAACCCAGGCGGGGGGGGGTATAAAATGGATCAATAATAACACTATTTTTTCTCGTATGTCAAAATATTCGAAATTATTTATTTTATATTTTTTAGTTCGATAAAAGTATTTTAGCCACTGAGTAAAAAAATCAGGGTCATACGTGTTATAATTCAATCAAAAACTTAATTTCTTTGATAAAAAAATGGGCCTACCCCCCATAAAATCGTTAAAGATTATGATCCATCAAGATCCTAATCTATTACACGGCGTAATCCCTAAAATGTTTGTATTATACTATTTGAATAAATGTTAAAGTTATTAATTGTATTATCTTTGGGATAACATTTTTATTACTTTATCAATGAATCGAAATAACTTATTTGTATTTTCTTTTATTTTAGGTTTAACCCATAGGCTATTATGTGATATTGTCACATTTACAGTTCTCTTTTGCTTTGTGCGTCAGGGTGGCGTGGGGCCGACTGTTCTGTGGTCGATATCTGCATTCAGAGGAATCCGTGCCTCCATGGTGGAACCTGTAAGGGCAGATTAGGCGTAAACTACATGTGTCACTGTAGGAGTGGCTACACAGGTAGAATCCCCATCAAATCAACTAATTGTAAATGTGAAATACTCATTTAAGAAATGTTGTCATCCTTTTATGTTACCGTTATAATTTGTGACCGCAGGATCTGGTCCGTTTAGGTACGCTGCATAACATCGAAATTTAAGATCAGTTTGAATTTCGTACCGTCGACTCGTCATGATATTTAAAATGTATTGCGTCGAATTGAAATTTGTGACAATTTGGGTTTGTGGCTAGTTCGATGTGAAATTATCTTTGGGACAATTTGGGGTTGTGGCTAGATCAACGAAACTATCTTTGTGACAATTTGGTGTTGTGGCTAGTTCGATGCGAAACTATCTTTGTGACAATTTGGGGTTGTGGCTAGATCAACGAAACTATCTTTGTGACAATTTGGGGTTGTGGCTAGTTCGATGTGAAACTATCTTTGTGGCAATTTGGGGTTGTGGCTAGTTCGATGTGCAACCTTCTTTGTGACAATTTGGGGTTGTGGCTAGTTCGATGTGCAACTTTCTTTGTGACAATTTGGGGTTGTGGCTAGTTCGATGTGAAACTATTTTTGTGACAATTTGGGGTTGTGGTTAGTTCGATGTGCAACATGATCTACGTTTGCAGAATCGATATTATAATTCGTCACTAACATGATTCGAAGTTGTGCAAGTTTGACACTATGACAATTCGTCGTGTTATGGTGATCCTTTATTCTTGTGTAATTAATATAACCGTAACAACAAGATACTTCTCATTTTATTACTGTAATGATAGTCGGATAGATTAGTTGCAAAATGTTTATATTATTAAATGTATTGTAAAAGGTTGTAATATTATTTTTGTTACATTTTATTTTATGTTTTATTTAAAACTATCTGTTTATTAAAACCTGATCATTTTCTGAATGAAGTTTGAGTAGTATAAGAGGAGTCATAAACCTATGTTTAGGTGAGTTGGAAATACTCCTCTTATACTACTAGTGTGTATGTCTCGATATCTGAAATGGTTATTCGCATTCTAACACGATAACAGTAAATTACCCGACTTTGTGTCAAGGATGTCATTTAAATATAAGAACAATTAAATCACAAAATAATTATTGTTGGATTTCGAATTATAAACCGGTTTTAAATTAATTCACATTTGTATTGTTTATTTTCAGGTAAAAATTGCTCCACAATTCCAGCAACCACTGTAAGTTGATCAATATAATGCACCAAAATTGATTTTTAAAAATTGATTATTGACGTTTATAGAGTTTTATGCAATAATTCGATTTCTTTGGACCACCTTAACTAAAACGAAAATTATATTTCAGTCATACAACTAAGATCGGTACGAATCTGTTTACTCAAATAGAAGCATTATGATAAGACATTGATAATAGCGAAATCTTCTTATTTTGTAAACACAATATATTGTATGATATTGAGGAAATTATTAGTATAAATGTCAAACGTTCATAATGTTCATGACTGTTATACACCAAAGATATATTTTTTGCTTATATTTAATTTATTCAAAATTATTAACTGTATATTTTTGCTAAATTATCAAAATTATTTAATCTAAATTCGTAGGATCGATCTGTTATTGTTGAAATGCTATTTTTATAATGTAGCTTATATAAGTTGTCAACTGTAACGGAAATAGAGATACATTGAGGGAGGATTTGACTACAGCGTTATTAGTTAGAATACACATCTATGTATTTTTAAAACTCTTTATGTCTCTATATAGGCTAATTCCATCCATATCAAGTAATAAAGCACTTATGGCCTCGCGTCCTCTTCTAACCTCACAGATCTCGCCTTTGCTCGGCAAATCTATCAATGTGGAAATAACCTATGAGAGGCAAGCACTGATCGGCGGGTTGATTCTCAAAATCAGGATCTACATCATCGGTGGCCTTATACTTCTGCTTCTGATCACGACGATAATTATGCTTTTTGTGATCAACAAACGCTACAAGAGGAAGACCACATTGATGAACAAGCAATACCTGTTCAGGTGAATTACTGATTTATGTTTGAAATAACAAATAGTGTATTTAAAGAAAATTAATTGACGAAGGGAATGAAAGTAATAAATATTGGTAAATATATTTAACAATTACGATATTAAATTAATATTAAATTATTCTAAGTAATTAAAAAATCTGTGAATTTTCCAATTTACACATAGGCTAGCAAGCTCAATGATGATTTTTCTAAAATTAATGAAACTTATTATTGTGTTGTACCACAATCCAAATAGGGCCTACACTACTTAGGTATATTATACTATGTTAGAAAAGGGATATTAAAGCTACTTTTATTCGATGTTTAGAAAGAAGGAGATGAAATTCATATTGTTTGTGATAACTGCAAAGCGCTGTCAGTTTTGTTTAGCATATTGCCAGTTTTGTTGCTGATATTTAGTTAGGTATATAACTGAGAGACAGTGTCGGGGCATTGTTTCGTATTGCATAGATATTTGTGGCATTGCTTAGACTATGGAGAAATTGATCGTGCGAACTTGAATGTATGTTTATTGGTCTTCACTCATTCCTCCACCCCTTCCTTCCCCCTCCTCAGCACTGTATCCAGAGTAGCCAACCCCACATACCCCACCTTCACGGGCTCTGACTCCAACCAGTACAACCTTACACAGGACAGTCTCAGTGGGATGCCGTTGGTGCCTCCTTCCGCCGGCCACTCAGCCATGGAGGACACCTACGAGGTAGGCAGCCTATTCTTATCTAGCCCGGCCTATGCGCCAGGTTATTTAACTCAATTCGTCTTCTACATTGTATATATTATTATACATAGTATAACAACTTACCAGCAGCTTTACAAGCATTGTGTGGTGATTACAGCTTGGCACGTAGCCTTCAATCTGCGGCGCGGCACATGGCTCATTGAATATTTATTATTATCTAATTGAATAATAGTAAGCTTTCTGGCACCTATTTCATATTTTATGTACTATATTCAGTGGCATCGTTAGAGGGACCCTTCGATAAACAAAGGACAGCATTGCATTATAGGAGTCGGTGACTCACCATAGATAAATGTTACTACTTATTGGAGATAGTTTTAACAACCGGATAAGAGGGTCTCTATTCGGCTTTTCAGGGCTCTTTGTGACTCAAGAGAAAGAGAGAGAGAGATATACATACATATAGAGAGAGAGAGGAGAGTGAGAGAGAGAGAAGTCTCCAGGCACCCAAGCAACCACGCAATCCAGAACAGGTGATGATGGCTCCCAAGAAGCGACAGCTATCTAAACCCGACTAATAGGAGACCGAACCACCCGAGAAGAACAAACCCACACTCCCGGAGATGCGAAAGAGAGAGAGAGAGAAGGACCCCAGTAGGAATCGTCCCACACCACCTTACTTTGAATATTGTATGTTTCTTGTACTCTTCAAACTGTTACTCCCCCAATTTTATCCCCCACCCCCTTTGAAAAATCTGATTGGGCACTTTCCAGCGCTAACATTGAATTAATATTGTTTCACTTTATGTTTAGTCCAATTGTAAACTATTTTTATTTATCCTCATAATGAGAGGAGGGCAATTTGTTTGTTTGGCCACAGACTATCATTATATGAAGCCAGGAGCTGCAGCTGTTGGTCAGCATATCTTCACATCTGCTTTGTTATTAAGAAATGAGACTTGAGAATTGTACGTGTATACTATGTATGTACATTATGCATAGCCTACTGTTATTGACAGCATTTGACACAGTTTTGTGTTTAATCTATGATACCTTTTTATACCTGAAGTCAGCAGTCTGTCCCTCTGTTACTACTGTTCCAGGACCCCAGCAACATAGGCTATGAAGTGGTCTGTGAGATGCCAACCGCGTCCAGCCTGCCTCATACTGGTCCTGGGAGAAACGGTTCCGCCGACAAGCACGCCAACCCCATCTATGGCACGCAGGTGTGAGCGGCGCGTGTGTGGTCAATTCTAACTTCTCTTCTCGTGGCCATTCTTTCGTGTGCACAACGGGATGGTATTATTAACATTATAACTGTATTGTTATCGTTATTAGTAGCAGTATGCCCCGCTGTCTGGCAATATTTCAGTTTATTCAATAAGACGGAGTCTTTTCATCCATTTTAGGTAAATCATATTCTAAGTTGCAAATTCCTGCAATATAACCTAACTATGCCCAGTCAGTATTTTGATTGGAATAATCACTGAATTGTGGACAGTTTGTATACATTGGAGCATACGCATGATGGTAACACTAAAGTTGAAGACAAAATGTAATCGTTGATTACAAATATGTTCTGTTGCATTGATTTATTATTGTTAGATTCTTTTGGATTATTTTGTTTTTTGTACCAGGTGTTTATTAACATTTGCTCCATATTGTGCATGGCAATGTAGTTTTGTAAATTATTATATTAGTTAGGGTCTGCAGAGTTATTTTTAAGGACCAGTATTTACTGTATATGTTATATTGATTTTACACAAAACATCTACCTATTTTTATTACTTCCTCACAAATATTTGCTTATTGTGCATAACTTTTTTTATGCTATATATTACTTATATTCTTTTATTACAAATGTCGTGTTTATAAGAACTTGCAGTATTTAATAATTAAGTAGACAAAGTATCGTTCATTATGCATATATAATGACTTAGTATTATTTTTTTACTATTTAGAATTTATTTGTAATGATAAGTTTCATTTAATAAACACCTTACTCCTAAATATATCTAATTACATTTTAGTTTATATGTCAGTTAAAAAACGTGTTGGGTATAGTTATTATTACGAAACAAAGACCTGAAAGACACACTTAATGACGTTCTCATTGTATTAATCATTTTATTACTTTATTAATAATGTTTAAATATGTCTTTTAATAAATACTATACATGGCTTTGGTCAACTGGATTTCGATTGAGTACATTTTAATTTTTTGAATATTATTTGTTTGTATATTTAGTTAAATTTTGTAGCCTATATATGTGTTAAATTTAATCGGTGGATAAATCAAATCAATATATATTTCTTTAAAAAAACCTCAAATGAATTGTTTGTAAACATTTTACTATCTATTAATGACCGTATGTTGGAAAATTAATTTGGCATAATGTTACTATAAAAATATGTGTGCTGATTTTAAAAACTTTTGAGAGTTCTACGTAATACATAACTTTTCTAAAATATGATATCAATAAAATGGACAAGTTATTCTGATTTTTATTTAATTATGTATAAATTAGTTGTATTTCACGAATCGAGATAGTGTAAGAAGTTAATAACGTTAGAATAAGTGATGAAATCGATTCATCGATGCTAAGAGAAGTATAAAATACGTATCTGCCTCTATATATCTGTAAATGCTTTGATGAATCAATCAGCTAGTCTATACTTTCAATCGTTGTTACGTTGAGTAGGATGTTATAGACAGTAACTATAATGTATAGTTATATAATAATATATCTATAATAGAAAAAACGGATGCCAATTTAATGTACACTTCCTGTTAAAATATATGAAAAACAAAAGACAGGAATAAATTCACAAATTAAACTTTATTGTTACATAAAGTATGTATGTCAGAGAGTGATAACTATTATCTTATGAATTCACAGACCATACAACATATAGGTAATCACAAACTAAAATATGTAAGCAGTGTATAGTGGATAGCATATCGAATAAGGGAGATTTATCCCAGTAGAGCGTACAAGTGTCCATATTGACACATACGGTTATAAAGATGCGTGCTTAATATAACTTTATTTAAAAATGGGCGAAAACAACACAGGAATAGAGAGAGATAGTTCAGGAGCCAGCTATTTATCCGTAACACATGCCGACGCTGATTCGTTCTGCACGTGCAAGTTAAGAGCATTAGAAAGACTTGAGGCTGATGCTTTCTCGCATGCCCATACACTGGACCTCGTCAATAAACAGGGTGTTGGCCTTGACCTGGATGTCCTCCTCAAGGTCGAGCTGTCGACGAACCAATCCCTTGAGGGAAGCGCGCGAGTCGACCAATCGATTGGTCAGCGACTGAATGTCCGTCTTGATCTCGATGTCTTCCTGGATCAGTCTGGTGCGGTGGAGAGATGTGACAGGGAGTGGCGTTATGTTCCGTTCTACGTATATATGTTTGAATATTATAAACCTTATTACTTATTTATTTATTAAATGAATCGAAAAAAAATATTATCTGGCAAAATAGATTATTTTCTAATGTAAATGAGTTTAAAGGGATGTTTTTCGGATTTATGTGAATTATTAAAACAAGTTGTATCGATGCAGATGTTGAATAACCTATACAAGGATACATTACTTGAATAAATGATTTCATGTTGTGTAAATGATTAAGTATTCTTCACATACCAAAATAAGATGTCAAATTGTGTTTTTGAGTGATTATATTTTGGAAATGGAATGCTGGGCAATTTTAAATAAATATAAAGATGTTATAGGCCAATTTTAGATAGAACTGTTTTTAATTTTTGAATCTTGGGTTGATATAATATTCAGAAAATAAACAATAAATAACACTCTTTAAAAGTAAGAAAATTGTTTATAATAATAATTAATTAACCGTCTTCTACTAAACTTATTGAATCCCATTACATTGTCTATTATTTAAATGAAATAAATTGTTACAATCTATTTAATAATTATGACAGTCTCAGTTCAATTCAAAGTTATTTTATTAAATTGATCAATTATATTTAAACAGATTTTTATGTATCTAAATTTAAATACAAAAATTTATATAAAAACCTACCGATAGACGAATTTTTTTACAATTTAACCCAAAAAATGAAAAACATATATTTTAATTTCTTATTTCTTCAAATAATAATAATATTAAAATTATATTCATCGATTCTATTTTATAAATTACAAACAAATATTATTTTCCTGATATATATAGTACTTCCAACAAAATAATCAAAAAATTATAGAAATTGAAAATAATAATAAAAGCTTCTACAAATAAATCCAGCGTGCAACAGTAATAATACTAATAAAGTGAATAAATGAATAAATCAGCTAACACAGAGAGATATAATGTGCATAAATCAGCAAACACTGAGAGATATAATGTGCATAAACATGACTAAAAAAAGCAAAAATAAAACGGTCGTCTTCAAAAGAACACATTATATTCAAAACATTGCAGATTGAGCTATTTATTTTATGTCTAGACATTATACGCCATACGAATCGCATAGATACCTAATCGGGATAGATGCAACTAAACTTTATCTTGTATATACGCTTCTGGAGATCATTCAGTGTCGACACCTTCATTACTACTGTTGGCCTTCAACTCGATCCAATCCAGGTAAACTGATATATGGGACTACCTATTCTGTTTTATAGCTGTTTTGAATATTACGAAAAATCATATATATTAATTTTATAAGTGAACCTTATTTTACCAGTAAAAAAGTAAAAAATGGTCATCTGTGTTAATATTTAAGTATTCGATACACATTCAGAGCAATAATTAAATGAATACCTATGCACGTTCATACAACTAAAAGTACCCCCAATAAAGGTATTAAAAGCGAGGTGTCAGTATTGAATAAAATTAAGCAACTGCTGTAAATATAGCGCATGAGGAAATATAGATTTGCATAGCAAAGAAAATTACATGAATAACTAAATAGTCTAATTCTACATACTAAGAAAAGTTAAAAAATGGTATAAATGGAACTAACGCAATACATCGGAATACAACGCAATAATGCTTGCAATTAATACAAGAGTCACAGAAATTGATACCATAATAAGCATATATAAACTTTAATAGCGATTTTTTTGTCTGAAGAACTCGCTAAACAATTAATGTATTGTATACAAAAGAGCATTTAAGCGTTAATACAGCAGAAGATGCGTTACACTCTAAATATGATGAATATACCAATCAGTTAGGTTCCAGGGTCCAGTACTCGCTATACAGAGACATGCAGACATTATTTCTTTTGATAGTGACTTTCAGAATATATAGACGAGCGATTGTATTATTTTATGCTTATTTAAAATGGAAGCATTGTGTATAATGAGGGTGCCCCTGTATTAAGAAGTTAACTACCATAAATCGTATTTTATGAGTAACTTCTTTTATGGAAAAAATAAGTTTCAATGTTACATTAAAATGAATACAATAAAAATTAAAAATTAAAATAAAACAATAGAATAGAAATCAATTAGAAGAAACAAGTTATAATGAATTAATATTGGGTAAAACATGTTTAAGTACGCTTTCACGATTTTTTGAGGACTAAAACAATATTCCGGGACACCCAGATTACCTATCTCACTACAATTGCCCGTCTGTATACTGTAATTATCCCCCGACATGATTCTAAATACAAAGGGAACATACTAACGGGACTGCCTGAGCACATATAGAATGCATATAATTGGAATACATATAATCATTTGACGCAGAGTCAGAAATCTAGAGACAAAGCTAGAGAGACATGTATATGCCAATGGAGCGCGCGTTCGTGACATACAAACCAACCTGATCTTAATGTCATCAACCTTTGGGATGGCACTGCAGCAGTTGACAAGACTAGAAGGACCCAAAACAGACATAGTCATGACATGTATGTATGTGAGTACGTAAAGAAGGTGGAGGGTCAAGACCGAACTCTCCACACGCGGCAAACAAACATGTTCTACCAATTGTGTATATCATTCTGAGCAGTATTTGTAAATGAATCAATTAATACTGTTATCTGCAGTCATGTGAATTTATTTCCTTATTAATTTTCGATTATAATTCCTTATTTTCGTGATTGATTGGGTGCCTAATCATTAAATTATCAAGTAAATTGTTATTTGTTATTCTCAAAGGTTATTAAGAACTCATGCTAATATTATGTTTATAACATGAGCATGTGGTGCTACCTCTAATATGTTTATAACATGAGCATGTGGTGCTACAGTACCTCTAATATCCGGTTATGCTCCAGCAGAGATAGCGGCTGGATGAGTGTTTGTTGCGCAGTGACAAGAAACCTCACATGACAACTTGCTGCATCATTTAAAGTGCAGCATTCAAGTCACATGTAGATCCTGTTTACATATTTATTCTATTCTATTTATTGAAGCTATAAAGTTATGCGAAGCTTCGATAATTCCAGTATTTAAGACATATACATAATAAACACATTGCAACCTGTGTAGTAGGGTACAGAGTGTAATGATACAATAATTTAAAATTACAGAAATGTATCAATTCCTTGGCAGTTTGTAGAGTGAACGTCTAATGGAATCCTTAACAAAGGAAATCACTTCAAAGGATAGCAACAAATAATACTGGAAATGAAGTGGTCATTCAGAAACATCGAATATTTTTTTATTATATTAAATAAATATATATAATTTAACATAACAATGTGCCGTTTAATTTTTATATTAAAACTATTAAATGTAAATATTTAAATAGATCCAAAATATGTTGCTACAAAAAATATTGATACAAATCGGTGGGAAAACTTCAATAGGAATCAATAAATTGATTTAAAGTAGGCCCCTATTGCGTCATTTAGAATCACTTATTTACTCTCTAATTCAGTTTTACTATATACGTTTTGAATGACCCTTTCTTTTTCATTATTTTCAACCCTGTATTTACAATTGATTATGTCATTCAATGATTCTCGCAGTCGTTTTTATTCGGAACAAAAGAGGACTTTCAAGCTTCAAAAAGTGATAAAAAACACCATAACATAAAAAGCATTCTAAATATAAAAATACATAGCTTTTGTAAAATATGTGTGTATTAATAAAGTTATCAAGTCAAACAAACCACATACAGTGATCATTGCAAATAAATGGGAAAAAACATAAAATAATAATATACACAGCAGTGCGTATAAAGAAAATAAAACGGCATAAAATTATATGTTTAATTTAAAGAAAGAATGATTAATATTAAAATATTTAATAGTAGACAACTATAGATAAACAGAATCCTTAAAAATTAGATATTAAAAATTAATAAATGTATAAAATAAAGTTACATAACATTTAAATACATTAGGCCACAATATCTTAATATTCAAAACATAGCGTAACTTTTGTCTTCTCATGTATTATGAAGTTATAGACATGTATTTAAAATGATTGATTATTATCATTAATCATGACATCTCTTCTCGCTACACCGAACAACCCGTGTACATCGGTCGTCATTGGCAACCGGACTCACTTGTACTGGGGAGGATCCCGGCAGTTCTCGATGTTGGGTCGATCACCGCGCACCTCCAGCCGTGTCTCGGTCAACTTGAGCGGCTGGTCCTTCTGCTCCACTGCGATCTGCAGGTTCACGATGTTGTCCTCCATGTTTGAGACCTCTTTGAGCACCTGGGGAGGGGGAGGGGAGGGGTGGAGTGAGTCGCAGTCGACGTGTGTGATCACAATTATTAGGGTCAGTTTGGGTTTATCGGGGCAACATCTGTATACCACATTATTTACACAGTGGAACTGCAATTTTAAAATCAGTCGTCGGTTGGGTAAGTAAATTCAAATGTTTAATTTATCAGTGTCCGTTTTTGTTGAACCGTCTTGTAACGGTATCAAGTGGATGCTTTGTGTTAATCTCTTCCATTTTAGAAGGGTCTGAGAGTTTACGACTTGATCCTAACCGGACTTATTAGCGTTGTTGATATTATAATTAGGGTTATATACAGGATTATGCAGAGTATATAAAGGTAGAATCTACATATATATATCTATATAATATATGCAGTATAATTTACAATTTTGAAAATAGTGACCCAACCTTGACAAGTTGATTAATGTATGTCTGTCGGTACAAACAGATTTCATAAAATCACATAAGTGAAAACTTAACCATAGATGAATCACATAAGTGAAAACATAACCATGGATAGATCACATAAGTGAAAACATAACCATGGATGGATCACATAAGTGAAAACATAACCATGGATGGATCACATAAGTGAAAACATAACCATGGATGGATCACATAAGTGAA
>JAUZND010001762.1:0-13273 GCA_034780555.1 Coelogynopora nodosa
GTCCCCTTCCATGTCCAGCTCATTGCAAACCCCCCTCCCCCCCAAGTCACTGCTACTGCTCCCCGACACAGCGGCCACAGCGCTGGAGAGGAGGGACGAGATCGTGGCGGCCGCCGGGAAGTAGTTGTCATGGTGATAGCCGCCGCCGCCGCCGCCGCTGGTGGGGGGGAAGCAGGGGGGGTAGCCGGGAGGGGCGGCTGCTGCTGTGTCGTTGTGGTGACGCCAATCGGGGGTAGCACCGGGCGGGTATCCGGCTGGGGGATTCTGGTGCCCCCCTTGTGGGGGGTATCCGGGAGGCGCGGAGTCTAGACCTGGGAATGTTCCTGTAGGGGGGGGGGGGGTGACAGAGGTGATGAGTGTGGAGATACGATGGATAGGGTCTTCGCCGCCTCTATCCAAAGATTCTGGTAATCTGGTTTGTAAAGAAAGGTAAATACAAATGACTCTTGAATTCGTTGGAAATTTCGACGAATTAAACGAGAATTATCGATTTAGATAATTACCAGATTATAATCAGATTACATCCAGATTACATCCCTCCAGAATCTTTGCCTTGCATCTCTTCTCATCTCAAATCAAACAATATGGTCGAGTAAAGACTCTTGTTGATTATAATCCTCATTAAAAAATTACATGATTTAGCGAAAAAACAAACTCAAAAAACCTTATTCGCCACTTTAAAAACAATCGATATTTTACCGATTCACATTATTAATTACAGGTCGACAGGAATTATTAACTATAATTGCGACACAGGCGAACGCACATTTTCGACATACAAGGTGAACTAAAATGACCCCAAGAAATGAAAGAGACAGAGATACGTTGCACTTTGCAGGGTAAATTCAAATTATGGCTTTCTACCACGGGCTAATATATTTAAAATGATATTGACTTATCCAAAAAAGGATTATTTTTTATTGCTAATTTAGGAATGAAATTTCACATTGACTAAAAATAACATTAGAAGTAAATTATGGGATTAGGACATTTTAAATACATTTTAATTAAATAAATAGTACAGTAGACATTTTAAAACAACATATTGAAAATTTTAATTATAACACATCATTTTGTGAATCATATTTTCTTGTAACTAGTAAAAGTGGTCGGTTATCAAAATGGCGACGCTCATAATAATAATGTTTTAACTGTACCTTTGTTCACATTTAGCCATAATACCAAAATTTTATTTTAATTATATAATATACTATAGTAAGTTATAAAAATTATTTAATAAATATAGTAAATTAAAATAAATAAAATTTTAGAACAACTTAGAGTATTTTCAATGATCAAAATGTTTCAATTTGTTTTATGAAAAACAATTACTTGAAAACCAAATGTCATAACCTGTGTTATATCACTACCAACATACCTTTCCCAATGTCACACACCCTGTGACGTATAACAACTAGCGTACCTTAACCCTTCGTACGTGGACATACTTTTTGAGTTTTCTACGAGGAGGGGGGTAGAGTATTTTACCCACCCGCCTAGAAAACAAAACTTCATATCATACGATTAAGCTGAAATTTGGTATACAGATACCTCCTGAAGACTTGTCGAACGATTTTTATTTTCAAAAAAATTAATCGATTGGTATAATTTTTATGACTTGATTACGTCATAAACTCCAGTCAGGAAAACTATAGGAAAATACCCAAATGTACTATACATATTGACCAATATATGCTATAACTTTTGTTCAATGCAACCAATTAATTTGATTCTTTTTGCATCTGATTCCAGATCATAAGATCTATATTTTCATAATTATATTACTTATATAAATAGGCTATAAGTAGTATAAATTTGAGTATCATTTAAAATTGCTTGTTATTTTAATAAATAATTTTATTATTCAAGTTAAATGGATATAATTTTCGATAAACTTATTTTTCCATTAATGTTGCAACTTTTAGGGGTGTATAACAACTAGCGTACCTTACCGTAATTACCTGTTGGTTATATCACTACCAACATATCTCTCCCCAATGGCACACACACTGAGCCATATACAAATACATAACAACAACTTACCTTGTCCGGTGGCCAAGCCCTGGGCCATATCAGGCCCTCCAGTGAGAGACCTTGTCATGAGAGGTCTTCCAGGTAGGTCATCTCCCTTCTCCTCTTCTCGACGCTTGAGACAGGCCTGTTTAGGGTTCAAGTTGCGTTCTGTAAAGAAGATATATAGGTGGACATGGAGATTAAATAGTTGTGCTATGTCGCGGGAAAATAATCGATTTTTATCTAGTTGATCGTTCATTTTGTTAATTCTTGAACACATTTTTACAAAAAAATAACTTTAAGGACCATTTCACTTGTATCAAGTAATACATATTATTTTAAATTGGATACATTAAAGAAAGCGTTGTTAATTACTGAATATCCGTAATTCATTGTAAAATACAAGACGATTATTAAATAAATTATTCATAAATTAGATAAACAAATAGGCGAAGTTACATAAATGTTTCGCATGACTTCATTGGATAAGTTTATACTTTTAATCCTTTTTATTAAATAATATGTAGGATCGAGTGGTCGAGGGATCGAGTTGTCGAGTGAGATTAAGGGATCTAGTAGTCGAGGGATCGAGTGAGATTGAGGGATCGAGTGGCCGAGGTATCGAGTGAGATCGACGGATCGAGTGGTCAAGGGATCGAGTTGTCGAGTGAGATCGACGGATCGAGTGGTCAAGGGATCGAGTTGTCGAGTGAGATTAAGGGATCTAGTAGTCGAGGGATCGAGTGAGATTGAGGGATCGAGTGATATTGAGGGATCGAGTGGTCGAGGTATCGAGTGAGATCGACGGATCGAGTGAGATTGATGGATCGAGTGGTCGAGGGATCGATGGATTGAGTGATCGAGGGATCTAGTGAGACTGAAGGATCGAGTGATCGAGGAATCGAGTGAGATCGATGGATCGAGTGAGTTGAGGGATCGAGTGGTCGAGGGATCGATGGATTGAGTGATCGAGTGGTCGAGGGATCGATGGATTGAGTGATCGAGTGGTCGAGGGATCGATGGATTGAGGGATCGAGTGGTCGAGGGATCGAGTGAGATCCACAAAATGGCTTTATCTAGCATATTTAAATGTATTCAGATGTAAACACTCATTTCAAGAGAGAGGATCCTTTTCTAGTAGAATAAACAAAAAACTGGCTTCGTTCTGCGCTTTGAACTAGATTGTGTGTTTACGAGTTTTACAGGTCCTATATTTGCTAGCGGTACAGACCGAAAATTGTTCTATAAATTCAATCGTAATTAGTACTCCTAAAAGAAATGCGAAATTTATAAGATCATAATATATTATGTAATATTATATAGTACAAAAGCGTTATAAGAAGAAACATAATAAATGATCAGATAATAATTATCAAGCCGAGGATTACAACCTAATTTACACATCGCTAGAAAATCATTATTCTCTGAACTTGGATGCAATATTTTAAAATACGAAAAATCGGCTAAACTTTATTCAAATTTCGACTGAGCACCATAAAATTAGTATCAAAACATAAACAGACGAAGAAAATTGAGTAGGCCAGATGAGCCAACCAAGTCAGGTGAATAGATAACTCCTTAAATGTGTCTAATAAAATGCAACTGTCGAGCACCAGGGGACAACAGAGAAGGACCAGTATTGCAGAGGATGAGTAGTGCGTCACTTACCTCGAACTCGCTGCTCCAGACTGGTGATAACACTGACCGCCTGTTGCAGAATGGTCAGCTTGGTCTGAGGGCGATCATTGCCCAAGTGGGACATGCACATTCTTCCTAGCTCCTTGAAACCGTCGTTGATATCACGCACGCGTACGCTATATGAAGGGGAGGGATAGGGGGCGGTGGGGGTTAATACTTGTCGACAGGATGTACAAACCAGGACAGCGGGGGCAGGGGTTTCTAATACTGGTATCTTACGAGCCAGGGCTGTCTAACGATAGTGTCATACGAGCCAGGGCTGTCTAACGGTAGTGTCATACAAACCAGGGCTGTCTAACGGTAGTGTCATACGAGCCAGGGCTGTCTAACGGTAGTGTCATACGAGCCAGGGCTGTCTAACGGTAGTGTCATACGAGTCAGGGCTGTCTAACGGTAGTGTCATACGAGCCAGGGCTGTCTAACGGTAATGTCATACGAGCCAGGGCTGTCTAACGCTGGTGTCATACGAGTCAGGGCTGTCTAGTCTAACGATAGTGTCAGCTGATCAGAAGACAATAGCTGAATAACTATTTTTTTAAATAAAATTTCGAATAACCCGTGCTCAAGGAATTCATATACATCCTGTGGGTAAATTCTACAAATACTTAATGACTTTTTAAACATAAATTTAGACAATCACGATCATGCATGTTTACATAGTATTGAAAATTCTTTTTTTCCGCAATAAATTGCAACAAATCTGATGGATAAACATGCAAAATCATTAATAAAAACAAAAAAATTGAATAAATTCCATTATTACTACGAATATCCTTGACAACAGAATAGACAACTGGATATCGTATTGTGATCAACCCTGGTTAGAACAACCTCCATAAATAATCATGAACAGGCTTCTCACTTAATCTAACTCCCGAACCATCTGATACGTAACAGGTACGCCCCCCTCCCCCCACTCACCGTTCGCGCGTATTGTTGGCATGACGCCTCGTCTTCTCCCGTGCGTGCTTGTGCTCGGGCAGTTCGTCCTCGTGGCCCTCCCCCTGACTGCCCCCACCCTGGCTGGTGCTCTCCCCGCCCGCCAAGCAGCCGCCGCCACCGCCACCCATGCCCCCTCCCCGACGACTGCGGCCGGAGGTGGAGGAGGGGGGGCCGACCATGGCGCCAACACCCCCAACATCGTCCCGGTCGGTGAGAGAGGAAAGCTCGAGGTCTCCACCTAGGACAAAGAGACACATTGCTATATTCTTGGAAGTATATGTCCAACTGTACCAACCACCGTTTATCGGGCTAACAATGAGAAAAAAGGAAAAGCGGGCATTGGTTTAATTGGACAATCCGCTAGTAACAAATTTTAAAAAGCCATTGTCGAAGTGACTTTACTCAAATCGTGCATTCCACATTTATACAACATTGACCATATTATGAAAGATCTCTTCAATACTTATAATATAAGTATATAATATTAGTATCATAGTCGTACCCTTAGTAGTTTAATTTCAACGAATTACATGGCATAACACATCTTTTAGGTTTGATAAAATTTCAATTTACGGAGATATATTATATACTACTAATAGTAGTAGCATTAGCAATACAGTAAAATATGTAATAATGATCTGTTTAAGAAAATAGCCAAATTAACACAATTATATTCGCTGTGGCATCGAACAAATTATATTACAATCCAGTAAATACAGGTTATTTTCGAAGTCTTAAACGTGCCAAACTTTTGTACAGAGCATATTTTTATACCAATTGTAGGACTAATTTCATATTAGTAATAAGGAAAAAGTAAAAAAAAAATATCTGAATTATTCTAATAAAAACTTCATTGCTAGCATGGATACGCAAAAAGGAAATAATGATGGAAACCGGGTCAACTGTACAGTTTCAGTGATAAAAACCAAAAAATTGCAGTTCGATTGTGGAATATTTTAAATGATTATTATATTTATATTTATTTATTTGATGGACTGACAAGTTTACACAGAAAATATTTAAAATAAACTACAGATTAAATTTGTTGATTATCTTAAATCGGAGAGTATAAAAAACAGAACAACAACAATGTTTTACACACTTCGTATCTTTTAAATCCGGCATATTAAGATAAAAAACAGAACGACGTCCGGAAACAGCGCCTCAAAACAGCCTCAGTTGGACAAATAAAAACGCGCCTACCCATGCAGGTATGAACCTATGTAAGGGTCGCTAACTCTCGACTAGCACAGCTGCTAGCCAGGAACGGGAGAGTCCAAGGGCGGGCTCGAACCACTCGACCATTCCCATTCTTCCCTGACCCCTACTTAAAATCCACGACGTTCCCTTGAATGACCTGACTGACCACTTTTTATTCTCCTGATTTCTCTGATAACTATGAACCATGAATTTAGGCAACATAATAAGCAACAGAGTATGTCATATTTGTTCCCCAGATAAGTCCTTCCTTTTCCATGAGAAGTCGGACCATTTGCTCTCCACAAACATCTAAACATGTGTATGAATACGATAACTCTTGCAGGTGCGCGGTTAAAGCCACCCCCCCCATAAAAATTATTTTTTTATAAATGTTGTTTATCATTGAAATGCACTGATAGAAAACAACAGATTTTAGAAATATATAAAAAGTTTCGAAGTACTGAAGTGGATTCTCGTTGTATCTTGTATAAACGAGTTGGTAATGTCATCAATATTAATATCATTTAGCCGGTTCCTGTAAGTTTATTAAATCACTACTTAATTCAGACAGATCTATCACATTTCTTAAAATTCCCCCTTATCTTCTATCTAAAACTTTATACCTTCCTTATGTTCATAACAGCGTTCCTACTTCCTACCAAAAAAAACTGCGCTTCCTAACTTTAATATTCGCTTCAATATATATGTCTCGTTTAAATTTGCACCCGCTATCTTTCATCTGAACTGAAACTGTGACCATATACCTCAGCAGTTCCCCCTATATATACGGCATCCATATCTCTTATTTAACACTGCGCCAATCATATGCTTTTCACTCTAAACAGTCAACTCCTATACCGTTAATATAAAGCAGCCCCTCACCCCTTAAAACTGAACCTTATAACGACGAGATTATCCAGGTAACCCTAACTTACACTAACACACTAACACTATACATGTATAACTGCACCCTTCCAATTCTCATCTAAAACGGCACCCTTGGAACTCTTTATTTATAATATGTCAATAATAATATTTTAATAATATAGACTTCTATGTCAAAGTATGTGCAATTTAAGTGATGCTGTCCAATATACTTCAAACAAAACTAAAAGAAATCGTAATGGCAGGTTTACAGTCCAGGGACAGAAATATGCTAAAGATAATTTTAGATAATATTAAGCAATAAAACTATACATGCAATAAAATTATTCATATTTAGTGTACAAGAATAGAATATTATGGCGTGAATTGAGAAACAGTTGTCAGATACTAAAAACTACTTTTTCATTTACAATGGTAACTACATTTAAAAATCAAAGGTCACCACAAAAAAGACTCAAAGAATTTCCAAGGTCACAAATAAAATTCTAGGTATCCTAAGGAAGACAGTAAGAGAGAGAGAGAGAGAGAGAGAAATAATTGAGGTAAACTCACCACTGGCAGACTCGACTGAAGGCGGACCTCCAACACTGCTCCCCGAATGTCCCGTGAAGCCCCCAGCGGGCGGTAGTGTCTGCATCGTGAGAGGAGAGGAACCTCCCCGACCACTTGTGCTCACGTTCTGCACGAGGAGAGATAGAGAGAGAGAGAGAGTTGATACCGCACTGTTTGTGGCCGTGTAGTGATCAGCACCATATTGCTGGAGTGTCGAACCAATTAACACATGATCTACAATCAATCTTTATCTCTCGCAGTGCGTTGTGTGTGTTCGATTTGGAATTGAGGTAGTTTGAGGTAGAGGACTGACCCACGGTGGCGCTATATGGCTGTTTGGTTGTTAGGTTACCAGTTGCTATGCAGTGCACTGTAGCTCTCTATCAGGCAGATGTCTTCTGAAGACGGTGTTCGACTTGGCATTCCTGTTACCCAGGTGTCTGTCTCTCTCCCTTTTGGACATGTGAGGGGGAGGCAAGGATGGAGGAGGCAGCAGTGAGGGGGGGCATTGAACATCGTATCAGACGGCTGTGTGTTGTGCGTGACACAGGACAGATTAGCCACGATATGTCAATGTATATATATATAAACATACAGCATAGGGAAGACGCCAGAGGCAATACAGACACAGGTGTGTATATGTATGTAGATATATATATATATATATAATATACATGCAAAGCGCACTATTAGTACTGTGTAAACGGAGCAGGTGAAAGTCATGTTCTAATTGCGCTATTTGTACAGAAGATGTGTGTGTTTATGGTGAGGTGACTGGAGGCTATGCAGCTCTAAAGTGAATGATCAAGAAGTGAGGTCAATCAATCAAAAATTCTGGTTTTCATTTCCAATATCAGATAATACTATGTAAGAAATAACACACAAATACACTCATTTCACGATAAATTGATAAATCGATAAAATGAGGCCTGTAATTTGTCCACTGTAAAAAAAGTGAGCTCTGTAAATTTCACCCCTGTAAACAAATTGCTGGTCAGGTTTGTATGAAACCAATCTCGAATCATGCATCAATTTTACATCATTAGATTTCATTCATTCGCGTCCATTGACCAGTACATAAGAATCGTAGGACTATCAACCCATCTGAGTGATGTCCAACTCACCAAGCTAGCCATCTCCGTAAGACCCGGTGGCATCTGCCCGTGGGCCCCATGACCTCCTCCCCCGCCGTAGGCGGCGGCAACAGTGGCAGATCCACCGCCGCCTCCATTGTAGGGCGGCGGCGGCATCAGCTCACCAACCCCGCCGCCGGCTCCTCTGCCAGCTGCAGCCGCCGCCTGGTGATACTGCTGAGAGACGGGGTCACCACCGCCACCGCCACCTGCACCGCCGGCCTGACTGCGCATCATGTGGAGGGTGTCCTGGAGGCGGGCTTCCATGTGTTGGCTCTGAAGAGGGCGGATATCGGAGGCGGCGAAATGTCATGTACTGGACTGGGCCGTTCGGTAGGTGTCAACGTGATCAGATGGTAAGAAATAAGAAGCGTATTATAAGCAATTTGCAGACCTGCCATAACAAAAAGGACTGAAATCCTGAGATCTTCCGGTTTAAAATGTTTCAAACCTGGAGCCTTGTTAACACCTGTATCCCCCTTACACAGTTCCCCCCCCCCCCTGCCTCCCACCCTATTAAATCGTATATGAAGTTATAATATAGTTGGTGCAGTATCTAGGGGTATAAAAGCAACAATTGTAATAAAATACAATTTTGTAGGTGTCGGGTTTTTAATGACACTATATAGTAAGACTAAATTATCAATTGAGAAACGCTTTCGACTTTTAGAAAATCCATTTAATATAAATAACTCCATAAAAACAGTCCATTTAAATTTGGTTAAAGATACACAATATATAACTTTCCGTCTTTTTCAAAATTGAAAAAAATTATAGTTTTTGCTTTTGAATTAAATATATTTTCCAAACTGTACGTGTAGGCCTATAGTATGGTACTTAAATAAATTATGTTAATCAATAATTTTTCACAGTTTGTATGCTCCAAATAAATAGATTAAGTTAATCAATAATGTTTCACAGTTTGTATGCTCCAATTAAATAGATTAAGATAATCAATAATGTTTCACAGTTTGTATGCTATTGATTTCAATAGGCCGCCGTAAGTAAGGCCGCTTATCCCTAGCGTAAGTAAGAAGTCATATATATGTCAGCTTCCAGAAGTGCTTTGGCCACTTACAAGAGAATCAAATCCAGCCGAGGCCATGTGCGAGTTGTGGTGTCCGGTGTGATGGTGGAGAGCAGCCCCCGTAACAGGGTGCAGACTCGCGTACTCCGGCCCCGCGGCCCCTGAGGGGGGGTAGGGGGGTTCCGGGCCCAGGGGAGAAGCGTGTCCCCCACCGGGAGGGTAGGCTAGGTAGGACATTGCGGCGTCGGCGGGTGCCGCTTGGGAGTAGTTCTGCAGGCATCAGGGGGGTGGGGATGGGGGGTGAGGATTCCAGGATAGTTAGCGAGATGATTGAGAAGGATTTGAGAAAGTTTTTTTAAATCATCGTAAGACGGAGATAGCTAATATAAAATATCCATATCTTAATCTGGTTTCGTACAGAATATGCACGGGGGTACAATTTTGTAACCTACATATTTCATTTATTATAGACTGATTTATATTTATTATTGATTGTATATAAATGCTAAATATGAATTATTTTATCCTTATTCGAATAATTCTAAAAATAATTCCTTTAAATTCAATAAATATACATTATTTACAAACAAATGATTCCAATTTAATTACAAAGTAAGATGTAGTCATCTAATGGCTATGATTTTATGCACAGTAATTTTAACAATTTAATATTTCACTAATACAGGTGAAGTGTATGAAATTATTATCGGTTTCATTTCATTCTATGAAAGTTTTGTTCATTTGAACAAAGTAGAATAGCCTAAACAATTAATCTAGATTTACACAACGACCTATTTTAAATATAATGCACTATTTCCGATTAAGTTATAAATTATTTTTAAAATACATTCAACCCTGTTTCATACCACATGTTCCGGGTGTTGATGAAGATGACCATAGTGGTGATACTGGGACGACACACCCCACGGATCTTGAACGGACGGAATGCGTGAATCTGCAACGAAAGAAGTGAAATAATTGAAAATTAATTATCTTTTAACATTCGATACTTCCGCGTATTAAATAACATCTTTTAATTGTATACTACTAGTATAACAGCGCCAGTAGTGAAATACATGTTATGGTATAATTTGATGAAATTGTTACCTAAAGCTAATAATTAATTGGTAAAGTGAAACATCTGGTGAAAATTAATACTTCCGGTGATTTTCCATCTTATCAGAAATCAAAAAGGTCAATTTGATGGTAATACTAGAAAATCATTAATCCTATCTCCGCAATTAAATTTGACAAAAGTAGATACACAATTACTATTCAGGTTGACTTATTCGCTTGCAAATATTTGTCATATCTCTGAATTGACAAAACAGTTTTTTAATATTTCGAAAATAAGCCATTTTAAGGGAGGTTACTGGTTTTCCCTAAGCAGGATATTTAAAATAAAATCAAGTAAAAATAATAACACATGTTGCTGATAAACTATATTTCCCAATTTGCGCAGTAAAAATCACCCATTAATAGAATATAAATTGTGAAAAAAAAATGTGCTATATAATTTAAATATATGTAATAACTGTTAATAAAATATTATGTTTTAATGAACACCTCTTAACTGAATGTTAATGGTTACAGCTACTTAATTGATTCCAATAGCGTATTATTAAATAATATTTAAAGACAATTTCACTTTTTACTTTTACACAAAATCTTATAAAGTTCTACAAGTAATTTAGCAATTTTGACTATTTCAATATATTATTGAATTACAGGTATCATAATATTCCTGAATGCTTCGTGGGACATAAACGTCGATAAATACATATATTTAATCTTTTTGTTAATATGTATATTACAAAAAATAATTCTACGCTATATTGCGTGAATTTTATTTCCGAAAAACTATTATTCAATTTTGTTTAAATTGTAAAAAACATATATACGCTCGAAGCAAAAATGCCAGTTTCCGTGTATACCTTCGAATAACTTGCCAGCCGCAATGAAATCATGGAACACACATAATAAACTATAGACGACCGAGTGACATCAACATAATATAGCCTCGAATATTTTCTCAAGCAACTTCTTGCTCCTCGCGCATGGAGACACTCGACATGGTGAATACAGCCCCGAACACATGGGTGAGTGTTGTTGAAGGGATATAGCTTACTATTATGTCGCTTGGTGTGGGTGTGGGTGATCAAATGCACGACGAGCGAGAATAAGTGTTGATGTTGCACAGCGAGTCAGCCACCCCCCTCTCCCCTGGGGCGCAAATCCCCACCAGTGTCAAGACCGGGTGAGTGAAACGAATGGAGACGAGGCGAGAGAGAAAGAGATAGAGGAGTGGGTCCTCTTTCCCCTCTACAACACACCCCCTTTCTCTCTCTCTCTCCCTCTCTTTCTACCTAGCTCCTTGACAAACAAGACTTCCTGTTTGTCTTGCTGCATTTTATTTAGCCGGGAGGAGCGCGTGCCAGTTCCACGTCTTGTTTATTTTGTAGCGAAAAAGAAAATATTGAGGTTCTCGCCGAGGGAAAAGCGAGAGTGAACTTACTTCCTCGTGGGATACTGTATACACATTAAGAGAGGTCTATATTGCAGCGGGAAATATATATATATTATATATATATACGTGTGTGTGTGTAACACTTTACTGTCGTCGAAACACATTTTTTTAGTTATAGACTCAAATAATACACTGCTTGGTGGACATGTAAATTAGTGGTAACAGATGATTTTACATTGGATATTAAAAACCAATATATAAATAATGAAATGCCGATTCTTCAGGTCGTGTTTTATTGGATAATTAAGTAGAAAGTATATAGGCAACAAAATTGATAGAAAAACACTATAACTTACTTGGAGTTCTATGGAGATATGTAACACTAGGCTATAATATAGACTTACAATGAGTCGTTAATGATATCAGTTGCCATTGCACACACTAGTGACTAGTATGTTACCAAATGGAGCTCAATCTAACAGCTGTATTCTTTCCAAGGATTTATCAATATATAGTGTAATTTTGAACCATCATTTTAGTAATATGCATTGTAAATGTGTTATTTAAAGTATATATATATATTTATAAATCACTATTAGTTCAAACAGATAGGTTGTCTACAGTTTTCTAATTCCAGCATGTATTAATGTTTTTTATCAGGCGAAATAAATAATATTATATATTAGTAATATTTAGTATATTAATTATCTAACAAAAGTAGCTATATGATTTTTTCATTTATAAAATAAAATTTAATGAATATAATTGAATGTTGTACATATATCATCAATATAGGAAATAATTTTATGATAATGAAATATCTAAATAAATCTGTATGAAATAATTATCATATATTTCGCGCAATAAACATATTATATATACAAATGAGCACAGGGTCAACTTACTGTATGCAAATGAGCTTCTTATAGCATATTATATTTAGATTATGGATTCTAAATGGCCTAATTAAAGTTTGATATCGATTGTTTTTAAGCTTAATATTATAATATCGACTTTCTGATAGCAACTCATTTTTATATAATACAAAGATGTTGTAAGAGGTAAGAAAACATAGCTAAAGCCATGGTGCATATTATTCAGATATAAGCTAAGAGTTATTCTATCGTCAAAAAACAACAAAATAACGATTTTAAACTATTATAATAACTAAAACAGTAAACGTTGTATATTGAATACTGCATAATAAACAAAGTATTGAACTTGGTGTGTCATTGATATATATATTGATCTCTGAATTTTTTTTCAAATTTGTTAAATTATAATTTTTATGCCACGCTTATATTATAAATGCGTGAGCAAAATTTTTTGCTCACTGTTTCTAGTGAGCAAAAAGAA
>JAUZND010001763.1:0-13272 GCA_034780555.1 Coelogynopora nodosa
CCCCCCCCCCCCCCCCCCCCCCCATGTCGATATGTGTATGTAATAAAGTAATTTGAATTAAATTAAAATTATACAAATATTTTGGCCGTTGGGCTAAATACGAAATATATGGAAAGTTTATATCAATCAATAAATATTAAAGTAACTACATTGCAATTTTTCTATTTTTCAGAGCGAAGAACAATTTTATTTAGACGCCTTACATTCTTAAGAGGGACCTACCCAAATAGGCCTTCCCAATACTTGTTATTATATTACAAATAGTAGGTATGTGTATACATACTGTACAAATTATCATAAAAATTCATTGTTTTAAAATGTACTCAGCATGCATACGTCTTATCAGCATGAAAATGCTCAAACTATGTCACAATTTCAAATTGAAAAACCCTTTTTTCACTAAATTAATTAACACCACCGTCTTTAATCGTAAAATAAACATTTGGGTAAAAGAAAAATTATTTCACACATATATATATATAAATAAATAAGATACTCGTTTTCTGCATTTAACGGGCTGACAGATAAGCTCAACTAGTAGTAAACTAGAATTCCCACGTGTGACTGAAAACCCCGGAGCACCTCCCACAAATTTGACAAGTAAGCGTTCTTATACGTGAAGTATCCAAAGAATTGAACCTTCATGTTTTATGGCTATAGCTGCGCTACTATTTACAAGAAGAAAAACCGTTTCAATATTTTCCCTCCTATATATAATTTAGTTTTCTACCCAAAAACAAAATCTTGTGAACACTGGGCATTCAATAAATTTTCATTTGAAAGTCTCGCAATAAGTAACATGATAACAGCGGAACATTTTTATATCAGTCTTCTAATGGTTAATATATTATAAGAAAACGTCTGTTTTTTGTGCCCCTCGGTTTTAAAGCCGAGATTATAAATTATAGCATCGTTATCAATTAAAAAGGTTGCTGGAGGCGCATAACTTGTTTGTGTTAATTAAAAATAAGTCACTGAAAAATCTAAACAAACGTTGCCATGACTTTACTTACCAATAAATTGATAGATTAGAAAGACGTAAATACTTCGGAAATAAATTAATTTGAAAACTCATTTCCTTTCAAAGTTGCTGTACATACATTTTATGTTACCAATATGTAATTCGCAAGGCAGAGAAATACGCTCATTGAGTTGATGTGCGCAATAAATACAGTCAGTGGAATACTTGCATGATAGGACAATTACCTTTTTTTAAGCTAAAATAAAGAATATGTCACATTACACTTGCTCACTTAAGCTCACTAAAAGAGTTCATAAGCACTACTTATCTTGTGTAGTATATCTTTTCCTATCATTTTTATCAGTTAATTTTCTGACACGCTATAAAAGTGGATGTTGAATTATATGATATATGTAGACATTGAAATTAAAAAAATATATAACTATATGGTATTCAATATACATAGTAAAATAGGGCGAATATTATGCCAATTTATTTATAAAATAGATATATAGGCGTAAACTAGCTTTGCAGGCAGAGAAAAACCACTGAAATAATATGAAATGCAGGTAATTTATCTATCTTATTTACGTTTAATGTTTATGTTAATGTTAATGTTTACGGGCCTAACTAAAGTAAATGTATAACATTTTAACGATCATTATAAATACTTAACATAGTTTTAATTGCTTCTGTTTCAATTAAAATAATAAAACTGTTTTATTTATTAAATATACGAAAAAAGTTAAATGTATTATAATATATTATTATTCTATACAAATTTATTTATATAAAAATAAGCCCGTATGAAATACAATCGAAACAATTAAATGACAATATTTTATACCATTTTTCTAAAATGAATAATCGCGTACATAGTTCGTTCTATAACGAGGCGAACTAATTTATAATTTGATCAGAAACTTGTAGAATGTAACTTCTTTAAAATTGTTTAGTTTACTTTTCTACGAATTCTATTTCGTGATTAAGTTTGTCATTAAAATTATATATATATATATATAGGACAACACGAGGGAGGTGATATATATAAACAAACACTACTTCTTTCAACTTACAAAATGTGTAATAATATACAAGAGATTCTGTCAGTTGAGTGGAATGAGATGAAATAGATTCTGATCCAGTGCGCGCTCCTACCACAGATCAAAGGGAGATTGAAATAGTCATTGTTGAGTGGAAGAGTTCTTTTTTTAATAACGATTTATTTCTTCTTCCAAGAGAACGTAGTGCATGCAGTGGTGTAATAAATAATGTCCTATCTATTCACACTTGAAGCCCTTTCTGCAACCGACTTCTCAGTGCCGTGTTTTATTAGCCAGCAACTATAAGAGATGATCAGGAAGAAAACGGGGTAAATTGTCTAAGCGTAGAGCATGAAAGGAACAAGAAGTTATCCCAACACTAAGGGGAGTCTTTTTGGTTGACAGAACATTTTGAGAAAATTGTTTATAGATTACAACAGATTCTTGTCACATTTCGTATTTTATAATTGTCTTCAATAAAAAAATATTGGGCCAGTCTTGCCTTAACAATAAACACACACAGAAAGAAAGAAAGGAAGAATGAACGATACAGAGGATAGATACTATGAACACGAGGACGGGTTCTAATCCTGTTGTTTCTAGAGTTGATTTGTATTGGTTAAGGACAACAGCAGGAACAGCTGCCTTGCCTGAACCGTCACTCACCAATGGTCGTAGTTATCCGATTTTTTCGGGTTATATCTCAAAATGTCATCAATGGAATAAGTTTCAATTGACAGTCTGTCCTCAACAACGACACATATTCACGAATTTGGTATAACCAAGATCACAGTTTTAAACCCCTTCTGTGAGGAGCAAAATACCACTTCAAATATAAAATGAGAGATCAATATTGTCGATTTCCGAAGTAATCTTTTTCTGCTACTATATTTACTAGTTTGGATACAAACATTGATTCTGTATCTCTGTCTTGTGAAATTCTAAATATTTTCTGTCTCTGTCTCTTTTCCCTTCCCCGCGTCTTGTGTCAGATTATCCTGATCAGTGACGAAAATCGCCTCAGACCGCCCTGGACAGGAGGCAATCTGAGCAGTCACGTTAAACTTGACCGGAGAAACTTTCCGGAGAAAATCCTTTCTAAGCGCAGTCACGTCTAGTTGTTGACTCCGCAGAGTAATCCGCCTCTGCAGGCACAGATTATCACAGAAATCCTGTTTTTGTTATATAGTAGAAAATAAGACTTATTGTCTTATGCGATCATGGCTGATTAGAAAGAAGCATTTATTAGCAATTATTTTCGGATTTTAATACATCTATTTAACTGATGTAGTTCTTCTAGTATCAGATAGTAGAGGAGGAGTCTGATCTTTACTTCCGAAAACGGATCAAAATGCTATCAATCTAAGTTACCTATCTATGTGTGTCAGTTAAAACTATATGAATAGGCCATAATGCATAACACTTTTAATCGCTTTTCATGATCATCCTGTGCATTATTGAAAACTGATTTCCGTTGTTAATGTAGCTCGTCTATAAAAGTAATTCTGCTAACCGACAATTCTATGCACCACAAACAAAAACTTTGTAGAGTTTATAAAACTATAGACACTGCGGGGCTGAGATTTTGATCAGTCGAGCTTGTTGCCCGTTGTGAGTCGCCTAGGGATACTGAACGGTATCTGACTGTTAGTGTCTATCTGGTATTCAACTGGATTGCCCGGTCGGTTGAACTGAGAACGGAAACACTGGCTCCATGTATCATCAATTGGATGGAGTACGCGCTCATATCGATAGTCGCCTGTGAGCTGCAATTGCTCACTGAATAATAAGGTCAAGCAGAGAAGGCAAGCGCTCAAAGGGTTCTAATAATCGGATGCAGAAAATATAGGTTTTAAGAGTTCAGCGAGGTATACGTTCACTGTATCTAGGCATTTGGTTCTGAGATCACCGTCCACTGATATGGTACGGAGGGGTACTTTATAAACAAGTTGCCTATGTATATATGACAAGTAAGGGAGAGACATAATGGATTCTGTAGTTGCACGAGATGTCTGCTGCAAGTACATCCTCTTGTATAACAGGGGAATTCTCTGTTCTTTTATGTTTTAATCATTTCAATGGTGATCAGACTGATGACACTTCTGTACAAATAATGACAGCAATTGACGTACCTGAACTTGTCTGTGGTGACATACTCGCTAATTACATACAGAGTGTCGTAATGCAGTATTAAAAGTTCACACTTGCGCTCTGAACTAAACTCACTTAATCGCACATTTTGGAAAGTAAGACACAATAAGCCTTCTCAAACGAATGTTATATTGTATTCTAGTAAATTGTTTTATATAATGTTGTTCTTATTATAGTGTTTGCGATTTTTGTGAATATAACACCTTAATATTTCGAGATAATTGTGTACTGTTTATAAAGAAATGAAATAGAAAGCTAAAATAATTCTGTTTTCAGTAAAATAATTCTGTTTTCAGTAAAATAATTATGTTTTCAGTAAAATAATATGTTTTCAGCAAAATACAAATAATGAAATAAATAAGGTTTTGTGAATTATTTCTAAATGTAAGGATTAGAGAATAATTACAATAGTAGGATAGTAATTACATGATTATTTCATTCCTATATAATCAGGTATACATTTTATTGCATAGATGTATTAAGTATTCAACAGCTGCTGATAAGGTTCGGAATGACCAAGTGATCTGCAGAGCTTGGTTCGTATTGGCTGAGTGAGTTGACACGCAATAAAGGGTCACATTCACACCAAAAGTGCCGCGAGAATCAGAAAATTCACACCAAAAGGGCCTCGATGCGCTCAAATACCATATATTAATTAATAGACACCGTGTGCATATATGTTTAATACACCAATTATTTTTTTGCATTGAAATGTACTCTTTGCAGAAGAGTTTAACAATTTTCAACTGCACTCTCGCAAGGTCGCATCGCGTTGCCAGATGCTATAATTAAATTTCAGCTTATAAAATACAAAATGTGAGGGATTCATTAAAAAAGATTTGATTGGATAAGTAATATAATTAAGCGTTTAAATTTATAGTTGTAGCAAAAAAATAATAGTAGAAATTAATAAAAATTAGAATAATATATATATATATAGCTATAATATAAAAAATTACTGAAATATTAGTAGTATCGGAATAGCCATTCTACTCCACCCTTCTGAAACCAAAACTCCCCACCACTAAAAACGAAACCAAAACCCCCCACCCATCTGAGGAAAACTGTTTTGCATTTCGCGGTAAAATATTTTTGAAAATTTTTCAGGAAATCAAGAAACGAGTATTTGTTTTTTGGTTGTGATGACTTCCTATAGGCTGATTTAAACAAAATCAAGGTCGTTTCCAATTAATTAAAGGTTACAGTTAGATTTTGCTAATTAGAAATTGATCAGGGGTACCCTAATGATAGTAATAGATCATTCCAGTACAATTATTGATTTTTCCGAATTACGGCATTACGGCCTTATATTGTCTGATCAAGATGATTTCAATTTTTGCTATTTACAAATTGATCAGAGAAACCCTAATACGAGTAGTAGTAATCGATCATTAAACAACAATTATTGATTTTTCCGAATTGGATGTAGCCATATAATGCCAGACCCGGGTGGTTTAATGGGGATTACGACTAAGTCGGGGTTTTTGAGTTAGATATAGCCACTTAGAAATAGGTAATTCAAGCGCATTTATTGATTTTTCTCAATACGATGCTTTGCAGGTCTTATTCGTCGATCACGTCTTTCACGCCAACTAAGACAAGTATAGAAATGGTTTTTAAGCGCGATACTACATATAATAAGTAATACTATAAGTACATTTTAAGCATACTATATTTATACTATAATCATACTAAAATTTTGCTATAATTATACTGAAATTATGCTATAATTATACTAAAATTATGCTATAATTATACTAAAATTATGCTAAAATTATACTATAATTATACTAAAAATATGCTAAAATTATACTAAAATGATGCTATAATTATACTAAAATTATATACATGTATACTTGGAGATGTTCTTGACACTCATCTTGTAGGAGATAGTGGACATTCATTGAGATAGTTTTAGATTTGTCAATTTCACCATAAATTGTTAAACTTTATTAAATACTTTTTTAGTTAACATTTTAAATATTTGTTTTCTCTGTTTTAATTTTATTTTAAAACTATCATTAATACAATATTTTCAAAACAAAAAGCAGAATTTAAAATAAAGAAACCATTAATATATAAAAAGCAGAATCTAGGTTAAATTTATAATTTTATTCTTAAAATCTATTTTGCTAATACCTATGACAGCTTTATTGATGTTAATATTAATATTTAGATTTATGATAATTATAACTACTGATGCTATGCAATTCGCAAAAAGTAAAATGCAATTATGTCATCTCTTGTCTGAAATCATTTCAATATAATTAAATACCATAAATCACTAACCTCCCAAATCACTAAAACTTCAAATTCCTAAAACTCCCAAATCCTTAAATCTTTAGACTCCTAAATCCCTGTACTCCTAAACTCTTAAATCCCTAAAATCATAAACTTCAAAATCCCTAAACTCTTAAATCCCCAAACTTCAAAATCCCTAAACTCTTAAATCCCTAAATTCCTAACTCCCCAAACTCCTAAATCCCCAAACTCCTAAATCCCCAAACTGCTAAATCCCCAAACTGCTAAATCCCCAAACTCCTAAATCCCCAAACTCCTAAATCCCCAAACTCCTAAATCCCCAAACTCCAAAATCCCTAAACTCCAAAATCCCCAAACTCCAAAATCCCCAAACTCCAAAATCCCCAAACTCCAAAATCCCCAAACTTCAAAATCCCCAAACTCCTAAATCCTTAAACTCAAAAGATTTAAACTCCTAAAGCTCTAAACTCAAAAACTCAAAAAACTCCTAAATCCTTAAACTGCTAAATTCCTAAACTCCTAAATCCTTAAACTCTTAAATCCCTATTCTCCTAAATCCTTAAACTCCTAAATCCCTAAACTCTTAAATCTCTAAACTCCTAACTCCCTAAACTCCTAACTCCCTAAACTCCTAACTCCCTAAACTCCTAAATCCCTAAACTCATGAATCCCTAAACTCATAAACCCCTATACTCTTAAATATGTAAACTCCTAAATCCCTAAACTCATGAATCCCTAAACTCATAAACCCCTATACTCTTAATTATGTAAACTCCTAATTCCCTTAATTCCTAAATCACTAAATTCCTAATTCCCTAAATTATTAAATTCCTAAACTCTTAAATCTACAAACTTATAAATCCCTAAACTCCTAAAGTGGCAGAGTAGGAAAGTAAGCATTTAGGGTATAACAAACGTGTCGGTGTCACTGTTCATCATCATCATACGTCCATTCACTTTCTAGCAGTAGTTTCTCATAAAAAAGCTGTATGTAATCATGATACAGTGTTCCATATATTTTATATAATAATTGCGAAAGTATGGATCCATCATCGTTTTTTAATCGTATGAAGTATTTGATTGAGAGCGATGAAAAGGAGGAGAAGGAGGAAAATTCTACTACAATAAACATGAAACGCGGATACAAGCATTAGCATGTAGATAGTGAAGAGTGTGAAGGTGAAGATGAGGAGGAGGAGTTTGAAGGGGAAGGGTCCTCCTCTTCCAATAAATATGATATTGATTATAGCAGTGATAATAAGATGTGACCCTGATAAAAGTTCCAGTCTGTCAAATTCCTTTCTGGTTGGACATATTTTGATGGAAGATATTGGGAAAGATAAAGCATACTCGCATATACTGAAGAGAATTGAAAATATTGTGAAACAAAGGATTAATAATCACTTATCATTTTTGTACTGGTATAACAATGATAAACTATTGGGATTAATTTATAAAACAATGGAAGATTGACTACGCTCAAATATTCGTTTTGGAAGAAGTAATAAAATGAAGTTGGTACATATTTCGAGATAAAATTAGACAGCCTGTCGGAAAGTGGGTATGGGCTGGTCAAGTCGGAGAAAGCTATGTCACCAGTAAGGATACCCCGTTCTATAAAACAGATAATAATAATTGACACTGACATTTTTGTTAGACCCTGAATGCTTACTTTCCAACTGTGTCACTTTTGAAATAATAATAATAATAAATGGATTTTTTGAAAAAATCACGTGAGCTTCTATGATTAAAATGAAGGGGATATATTTTAGAAGATTAGGGATTTAAGAGTTTAGGAGTTTAGATATTAGGAGTGTACGGATTTAGGAGTTCGGGGATTCAGGAGTTTAGGAATTTTGGGATTTGGAAGTTTAGGAATTTAGGGATTGGGGAGTTTAGTAATTTAGGGATTGGGGTGTTTAAGAGTTTAGGTATTTATGAGTTTATAAGTTCAGGGATTTAGAAGTTAATAGGTTCAGGAGTTAAGGGATTTAAGGATTTCGACGTTTAGAGATTTTAAGGTATTATATTATATTTCAATAATTTCAGACAGAAGAATATGCAACATTGAACTTCAAAGTACTTGGAGTTTAATGAAACAATGTGTCTGCATATGTATTGATAGAAGTATACATGTAGCATAATTTTAGTATATTTTTAGCATACTTATAGTATACATATTATAGTATCGCGCTTTCGTAGTATATCTCAAAACCATTTCTATACTTGCCTTATATTTATAGCTTTAAGAAAATATATAAAGAACTTTTTCACACTACGAAGTGTTCTTAGAAATTGCCTGCCAATAATTGATATCATGGTAGATGATTCTCTAGGTGATTTAGCTCACGTGTTTGCCTGACAAAATAATTAATAAAATCGGCTATATTAAAAACTTACATTCCACAATGAGTGAATGACAATTGTAGATACAATAAAAAAAATTGTATGTAATTGTAAGACATTTTATAATGCTAGTTTTCAGTTTAAACAATTCTTCGTCGAAATTGACAAGCACTAGTACATACCCTCAAATATATAAACAATCTGGAAATGAAAAAAATAAACAATGAAATCAATATAATGTAAACATATTTTCTGTAACCATTTGAAAGAAGGAAAATAAATTATTTATTTACCTTAATTTTTCAAACTATCCACTTGTTTGATTTTTTAACAAACATGTAATCAGCACCACAAAGGGCGAATCAAAGGAGGCAGAGGGGGGTTACATGGGTGAAACGTCATCCCCTACCTCCCTCCCCGCAGTCACTAAAGTTATAAATATTTTAAATATTAAATTATCACGGTTAAATAGATCTTTTCCATATACATCCACCTCAATGCTTTTAATGAGGTGTACATTTTGCAGGTTGATATAATGAGGTGTACATAATGAGATAAACAATATGATAAATAGTATATATACAGTATGATAAATGTGATAAATATGATAAATATGATAAATACGATAAATATGATAAAAATGATATGTTTCGTTTTTTTATAATACGGTATGTCTGTGTTATATGTTTAAATGTTATTTCAGTCTGCAACATTTTAAAGAGATATCATTAATCGTGTAATCTTATTCAAATTTTCTTCAGTTTTATTAATTTTTGTATAATAGTATTTCTTTTTCATCTCTTTTTTTATTTTTACCTTTCTCATTTCCTTTTTTCAATCCCCAAAAGTTGTTATACTTTTTACTTTATTTATTTTTTAGACTTCACCAATTGACCCTTCCCCCTGCTTTATTTACCTTTTCTCCATTTTTTCTCTCTTATTGGAGAAGAGGCACCTATCCCATTTCTCCCTTATTCACTAATGTACTTTGCATTGTCTCTATATTGCCTTGGTCTTGTCAACATTCTACTTGCACGCTGTTGTATGGCGTTACAATCACAACAAATTTTCATCTAAATAAGTAGAAAAAAATAATGGTTACTAATTTCAGTCTTGCGAAAGACTCTAAACCTGTATTTATGGCTTTCTATTCGTCCGCATTGTAGTTGTCAGAAAAGTTTCGTTATAATACGTAAAGAAAACGTCGACTTATTTTTTCTTTTTCTTGTAAAACTTTAAGAAGCCAATGACAGTGTTTTAATTTATATGCCTTCTCACGATTTTTAATGCCCGTGATTTTCTTTGAGCTGTAATTTCTATTTTTATTTATATTTCCATTATTATTATTTGACTATATATATATATTCCTGTTCTTCTAATATTAAATCTATTTAAATGTTCAATCAAACTAACTAAATTACTAGAAGATTTTAATTTCTGATTGGTAAACTTCATAATTTTTAAAATTATTTTAGTGCAAATTATGCCTACTCTACAATGGACTGCTTCAATTTTTGTGTTTGTAACGACAAAATTCTTCAAAAATATCTCAAATATTATTGCGTACAATAAATTTCGAAATGTAACAATAGGTACATTTAAAACAAGCAGCGATGTGATACAAAAAAAAGTTGATAAACGTTTGTACTGTGGCAAAATTGTACTGATGTTTTTCAGGATATTATTCCAGAAAAGAAATAACCCATTTGATTAACCTCTTTCTCAAATTCTTTCATCATTACCGATATTTTTATTTACTAGGCAAATACATTTCGCGAACATTTATAAACACGTTGTTAAGCAAGTAGCTAAATTTTAAAAACAGAACATAATATGATCATATTATGAAGACTAAAACAGTGTCCATAATCAATAAATTAATTGTGTAAAATTTGTAGTTCTATTATAAAGAATTGGATCAACTCAGCCGCATTTACAGCTGTGCGTTAACATTATTTGTTATTTGTAAAATTATACCATTTTGACTCAGATTTAACCGCTAGACTAACTTCTTTAACTAATTTTTTTAATTATTTATACTCGAACATATTAAAAAGAATTAATTAACTTTCTGTGAAATAATTGTTGTCTTTTGTGAATCTAGTAACTCAGTGGATATTAGAGTCTATGTGTTCAGGCCTAAAGTGAATATTACATATTTCACCAATTAATTGAACGGAATCAAGATGAGTGAACCAAAAATCATCAGTTCAACTAAAAAAAATATGTCAGCAAGATAATATTAGCTGCGGGATAGCAAAGTTATACAAGATTCAATTCTGCCTCTATTTCCACGAACGTTATCGATGGATCTACATATATATATAGGCTACATTACCCCCCTTTCTATCATTTTAGCCAAAGGGGGATAGAGGGAATCCCCTCCCTCCATCTTTCTTATTATATTAGACAATTAACTAATAATGGTTCTTGTTCAAGAAGACCCGAGAGAGAAAGATAGAGCGAGAGAGGGAGAGAGAGAAAGAGAAAGATGTCAGACCCCAGTTATTGCGCGGGAGTTGATGAGTTTGGATGACAATTGGTCTTCTTTCGTGACACCCGAAGTTGTCTTATCAGTTTCAAATTGAGATTATTGTTTTAAATCGAATTGTTGTAAAATGTAAGAATTTTTCTTCCATCTCTTTATTATGAGTTAGTTTGAGTGAACTCGTAAAATTGGTTTCAATATATAAATAAAGTCATAAATATAATTGTTTGTGGACTTTTGCTCTATATAATTTGCCTATCAAAATGTTTGTGCATTTTTTTAAATTAAAATTATTTGCTGCCTATATTTATTTAAAATAAATTTTATTATGGAAGAAAAAAACACAATAACGTGCTCAACAAAATAGGTACTGAAGCGATATTAAAGCGGTGGTAAATCCAGTTATGGAAATCCATTATTCTGGGTAACTTTGTTTCTTCGGCATCTGATCAAAATCTTGTTATACAATAAGATTGAGTGCCGCAATGGATTCGGGCAATTTTTAGGTTATGTGAAGTACAAGGATCTGCAGATGGGTCCTAAATATAAGACTAGAAAATCTCCACATGTACCGGGTACGCAGGCTTCAATATGCTTCAATTGTGTATTTATTTGAAGGGTTTCGTTTACTGTGTCTTTTCAATGTACAATGTTATTATTTTAAAAATGAAATAACTTTAGCATTCTGCGATTTATTTACTAAATACATCCACGTTTTTTAAAATGTTATTTTTTACAATAATGCAAATATTGATATTAACATGTAACTATGAATTGATATGATGAGGATGCTAAAAAAAAAACCTTTTTGTTGTCTATTTGTTATATTTTAGTTTATGAAAACTAAATATGGTTAAACATTATACTGTATAATATTTTTCATTAAAAAATAAAAGTTTTAATAGAAATTATGTTTGTGTAAATTAATTCATTATTATTATATATATATTTTTTAACTGAATTAAATGATAACATCTCATATTAAACATCTTATAACATCTCATATAACCTCATTATTCTCATATCACCTCATGTGGTAACATCTCATATTAAACATCCCCATATCGATCAGCTGAAGAAGCTTGGTCAATTATTTGTAGAATTTAATTTATGGAGGGGGGTTCTGGAAAAATATACTTTCTATCATCCGAATAAGCTGAAATTTGGTATACAAATCTCTTCTAAAGACTTGTCAAGCTATTTTTATTTTCAAAATATTCATTGATTGGTATAATTTTTATTACCTGATTACGTCATAAACTCCAGTTAAGAAAACTATAAGAAAATAACCAGTTATGCTATAACTTTTGTTCAATGCAACTAATTGACTTGATTCTTTTTGCATCTGATTCTAGATCATAAGATCCATATTTTGTTTCGTACATTTTAAAATTATACCACTTATATAAATAGGCTATAAGTAGTATAAATGCTATTTGAGTATTATTTTAAATTGCAGGTTATTTTAATAAATAATTTAATTATTGAAGTCAAATGTATATAATTTACGTTAAAATAATTGTTTCTATTAATTTTGCAATGTTTAGCTCCTAATATCATCGGCAAGTATGAAACCCGGGGGGTGGGGGGAGGGGGGGGGGGTTGTATAAAAAACCCAGAAGGGTATGAAATAGTTAAATAATAATACATTTTTTTCTGGTATGTAAAAATATTCCAACTTATACTTGTCAAATTTTTAGTAAAATAAAAGTATTTTAGCCCCCGAGTAAAAATATTAGGGTCATATATTCTACAGTTCAATCAAAAACTTAATTTATTTTAAAAATAAATTGCTACAACCCCCTCAACGTACGAAGGGTTAACAGTATGATATATATACTTCTGATTAATAATTTTTAAATTATTTAATAGATGCTAAAACATTAATGATCGTAAGATTTTTTAATTATTGTAATTTTTTTCAAAATTGTTTAAATACCTTAGTGTTGTACCCCGTGGGTTATAGGAACAAGAATAAGTCTGTGAATATGGATAGTTTTATTGGAGAACATGTAAAGTTA
>JAUZND010001764.1:0-13271 GCA_034780555.1 Coelogynopora nodosa
GGGGTTGCAATAAATAGCAGGGCGAATTAATTTCTCCGGCTTCTTCTAGCTGTCCGCGTATTAATAGTAGATTGTTTGATACAAATTGGATGAGATCGACAGCATATTATCCGATATCATATTTCTTCTCCCGGCCGGTAGAGTTTCTCTCCCCAAATGACAGACTGCTGCTACAACTGTAAGTCGTATGCGTATTATTCTTTAGTCGCAAGCCAAAGCCAGGCCAGTGTGACTGAGTGACACAAATTCGCGGTGAACATTCGGTAGACAGATTCTGATGTAACAGTTTCTAATTAAGCCAGGGAGGAGGGGGCTCAGGCCTTAAGATTCTGGGGTTTTCTTTTTCCCGTCGATATGTTGTACGCTGTTTCCGCTTCTATCAAAATTGGGGGAGTGATTGAGTAACTCTATTTTGACCTTTGCCTCAAGCCTTATTTTTTGCATGAGGTCATCGAATGCTGTTTGTTTTTTAATTAAAGGATAGAATTTCTCACTCTTTTTGTGATGACTTTTAATGTTAAAAATTTTAATTACCTTTTTTTTCGGCCAAAATGTATTTATTGTATTACTGAATTATATAATGTTGTCTGAAATTGTTTTTTTTTAGAATGTTTACTCTCTGTTTTATTTGTCACAGCCGATAATTCTTGAAATGCAGCGTATAAAGGTATTCATTAATTTATTTTTAATACGTTTGACCACTTTTATAATATGATTGAGAGTGTATTATACGCTGGTGGCGTCCCTTTTCCCCCTTTTCCTCGTTTGGTTTTTGGGTTTTATATTCACGATATTTTGTTGTTGATGGATTTGTTCATTTTCACGGTGACTGAATTTAAGGTGTCAGAGTTATCCGGAAGTTTTGTGTACAAAAGAAGTATTTTTTCACATATTTTATGGCACAAATTTATGTCTTCAATCAATTGTTTGAACAGTTTTTGTACTTTTTAAAGTATATGTTTACTTTAGCAGCCTTAAGTGGCCATTACACGGGATCCTTTGCTGTGCAGTATTTTCACTGTAGTCTGTTGAAACAATTTAGAAGTAGTTATTGATTGTATTGACTATCAGTATTTCTAGACCTAATTAATCATAACATGTCTTTATCATGCTCGAATTAAAACAATGTATTTGATTTGTTGAGGGACAATTCCGAATAATTGTATTATTGGTAAACAAGATTCGTTTGAAAATTATTGTTTTTGCAATTGTTTTTATTAATATTGATTTAAGAAATACAGATATTTGATTATATGATTACGGATTATAAAATAGTGATAATATATTTGAATGATTAAATAGATGATCATCAAAAATACTATCGCAAATTATCCCTTTTTTGGTTGTTGTAAGTTTCCCTTATAATTAATTTTTGTAGTTTGGATTTAAATAATGTCAAATATGACAAATAATAACAAGTATATGATGACCATCAGGTTTTCCACTGTTGGTATACATTTGAATATGTTAGCGGCCATTAGCTCATAGTTTTATTAAATGTTTAAATTGAATAAAGATATTAGATGGTAATTTTATTCATATATGTTTCAAAGCAGGAATGTTACTTGATACATTGTACTATTGTTAGCGGTTACACAGGAAACAATGAGAAAAGAATAGAATATTGTCTGGTGTTAATTTGTGAAATTATAGTTGAAATTGCTCCGCGACTTCAACACAATGAGTTGTTATAAACCACATTTTCGTTACACATTGGGGCACCATATGATTTACACTGTAATTAGTAGCCTATTGGTTGTTATTATAATATATCACATTTAGTTTCATATTAGATAATATATACTATTTTGATAGCAACCACACATAACAGTGCAGTCATACACATAGCAACCACATAACAGTACAGTCACACGCTTGGCAACCACATAACAGTACAGTCATACACATAGCAACCACATAACAGTACAGTACATAGCAACCACATAACAGTACCGTCACACGCATGACAACCACATAACAGTACCATCACACGCATGACAACCACATAACAGTACAGTCATACACATAGCTACCACATAACAGCACAGTCACGCGCATGGCAACCACATAGCAGTGCAGGCACACACATAGCAATCACATAACAGTGCAATCACACGCATGACAACCACATAACAGTACCGTCACACGCATGACAACCACATAGCAGTGCAGTCATACACATATCAATCACATAACAGCACAGTCACGCGCATGGCAACCACATAACAGTACAGCCACACGCATAGCAACCACGTAACAGTACACTCACACGCATGACAACAATATAACAGTACCGTCACACGCATGACAACAATATAACAGTACCGTCACACGCATGACAACCACATAACAGTGCAATCACACGCATGACAACCACATAACAGTGCGGTAACACAGATGGCAACCATATAACAGTGTAGTCACACACAGTAACCACATTGTTACCCTCCTCTCCCCCTCTCCCCATCAGACGACACTGGAGGGCGCCCAGAAGCAACTGCGAGACCACGAGAACTTCCTGGGCATTATGACGGCCAACGATGAGCGGGTGAACGCGGTGGTCGAATTCGGGAAAAAGCTTCTCGAGCGGCAGCATTACGCGGCCGACAAGATCAATCAGAAGGTGGACAACATCTCCGAGCGGTGGGTAGTCTTCTGTTGGTCTTCTGAGTTGGCATAATCCCAGTGTCACGGTGTGACTATAGGTGGTCACAGGTCACTGTACTTCCTGTAATCTTACTGGTTGGTCTATAGAAGGTGCTAACTGGTACTAAATTAATTCCATTATTGAATACTGAAGGATAGAAATGTGTTGCGGATTTTAATCCCAAACTGTCAAAATACACGGATTTTAATCTAAAATTGGAAAAAATTCGTATTTTAATCTGAAATGGTCGAAAAATACGGATTTTAATCATAAATGCTAAAAAAATACATATTTTAATCTCAAATACTAAAAAATGCGGATTTTTTATATAAAATAGTATAAAACATACACTTTTTTTTATCTGAAAATGTTAATAAATACGGATTTTGATCTCAAATGGTCAATAAATATTTTAAGAAACTTTTAAAAAACTGGTTTCCGCTGATTTTATTGACACCTGTTCCCATCACAAATTTTTCATTGTGGCCAGATTTCCTTTTGTCCTCAATAAATAAAATAAGGCCATTTTAACACTGGGTGCATTTAGCCATAGTGTTTCTTCAATAATTAATTAGGCAGGCAATTATAGAGCTGATGATTGTGTATATAATATACTGATTGACTTTATTCACTATGACGCAAGTTCAGGTCAACAATTCAGGGAAAAACTGTGTCAGGAATCAGTGACACCCATTTCACAAGACCCACAGTTGGGGCTTTTTTGTCTGCCCAATTCGTTGCTATGTTACCGCGATCCGTTTTTAGATTTGATTGGAAGTAAATTGTTTTCTATTGTCCAACTATTGTTTTCTTATAACCGAGCGGGATTATAAACGAAGTGACTTAGTTACGTAATGTACAATAATATATTGTCAATAATAATCAATCACCATAAACAAGTGAGTGAGGTATTCTCTCTCTCTCTCTCTCTCTCTCTCTCTCTCTCTCTCTCTCTCTCCCTCCTTCACAGACGACATCTCAACCGACGACGCTCCAACGAGCGCATGGAGCACCTGCATAACCAGGTGTTGGCGCGCGAACTCTCCCAAGACGTTGATGACGTAAGTGTGACGTCATGACCAGTTTTGGTTAGTAGTAGACCAATCATGACCAATTCACTTGTTCACGTGAATCGATGGGTGTGTTTTGTCGGAACTTGAAGGTCTATGCCCACCCAACGCAATTGCGATTCGACACGACGTGCCGAAACTGAAGTTGAAATTATTCAACTTTTTCTGCGACGCGACACGACGAAATGAATATTTCAATACAAACACTGTAATAACTGAAGAGACATCATTCATACACACACGTTCTTGCACATACAGGGAAGAGTGAGAGAGGGCACCTCAGTAACACAGACTGTATGCATTGGTCGTGAACAAACAACAGCTACCTGCATACTTATCTCCCCAATCTATACGTGACACAGGGCTGAAGTAGTTAAACAGATACAGTGCGTGGTCTGTTCATATAGACATAATCTCTATAGAGCCATAATAGCACGTGGTATTTCGTCGCGTCGCGTTTGGTGGGCATTGGACTTTAGAATATATTTTAATCTTTAATCTATATTTGATAAAGATAGATTATCCATCATCTATATATCAGAAAATATAAAATTCTCATTGAATATATATTTAAATAATTTGCTCATTTCTTTGGAAAATTACGGAATTTTAAGATTCAAAGTTATGTTTAGCATTAAACTTAAAATCAACAATAATACAATGTATTTTTCTTCATTTCTCATGCAGGGAAAATGGTTGAGAACTAAATTGTTGACTCAATATGTAACAGTGATTTTTTTTTTACTGAAATGAAAACCCCGCAAACCACCGTAGCATAGCAGCGTCCCTTTCCCAGAATGCGGACAAAAGTTCTTGTCCACTTCACTGCAACCCAAATAAAACTCAAATGTTGAATTTGAGAGAGAGGGCAGCCTTGACACTCCTTCTAGTTTTGCTTCTTTGTCAGCTTCATTGACTACTCTCAAGTTGATCCTTCAATCAGACGTGTTCCCACTCTCCCTCCCTCTTGCTGTCCCTCACGTTCCGCTCCTCTCCAGGAAAACGGGCTACTGGCTCCCCGTCTTGGGAAATCTGTCTCAGTCTGTAAAGAGTTTGACCAGTAGTCAAAATATTACCATGTCAGAAATCAAATACTTCCACTTTTCTCTCTCTCTCTCTCTCTCTTCTCCCAATTCTAGCAGATTCGACCGTATTTTCAGGCGATGCCGAGTTCTCTTATAATTCGCCCTTCCTATCTTTACTAGCAGCAGTACAGAAGGTTTAATTGGGGCTTGGCGTTATTGATATTCAGGGCTGGCTACTCTGTCTTATGCATCAGTAGTTGTGTAATATGGTCAGTTATGACTCATAGATCTTATGGGATATCTTTAATACCGTTTTAGTAATTCCCATGTTAGATAATTCTCAAGAATATTCAGCAAGTTCGTGATACAGAGTATGTAAATGGGGTTTTTCCCTATTCGGGCCTACTCACTCGTATGCATTCTCGGGCTTCGATGAGTCCAGAAAAGGTGCTCAAATGAATGACGTAAAAACAAAAAACAGAAAATTCGTACAATTTGAACATTTGGGGTGTGGTGGGAACAATTATCAAAACCGGGATTTCCACGATTGTATCTCTTCAAGATTTTAATTGTCTGTTTGTTGTTGCTACTGACTTTGCTATCTATCGGCTGATTAAATTTAACATGTTTATAACCTGTCCACATTAATGTGTGCTTCGCCATTATTTCTATATTGTTAGTATATAATATCAAGGACTACTATAATAGTGCTGATAATAGTAGTCCTGATATTATGTAGCTCTTCAGTTAATTTAGCAAAATAAGTTGATAACGGCAGCTTATTGATGTATATATAATGATATATAACACCAGAAAAGTTTGTACCAGGGCCAGGTTTAATTTGCCTATGTAATAATGATATAGGCTGACCTATCTATAGATCTATGCACGTAATATAAACTGCTTTAATCTCTAACATACATTTATTTTTCTTGTACTTTCTGATTCACACTGCTGTGAGAATTATGTTACCCCCCAACTTTTATCTCTATTTATTCGTAATGACAAAATAAAATCCGTGCCTGTGCGGATAATACTTATGCGAAAAATTAAGCAAGTACATTAATATTAGGCCCTATATAGGTAAACTAAAATAACTCTCTCCGAATTTAGACAAATTCAGTTCCGATCGGCATGCGCATCATAAAAACGTGACTTTTAAGAGATTACAACAGGAGGGGCGAATGGCAGGTTGATAGATGCTGGGAGGATTTTTTGATATTATATCCTCTCACTCCCAGCCTTCCCGTGCATATTATACATATTACACACATATCTACATATAAAGCCGGGACCTGCATGCGCTTGATTGCACTTTGTGCTGTTCTGTATATGAAAACTGTTCGCAGTATGTATTCTGTGACATTCTTTACGTTTAATCCTTGGCCGGTGGATGAGATCACAGATTTGCTCCATGTTTCTGCACTGTGTAGTGGTGCATCTTCGTTGGACTTTCTCGCGTTCTTCTTAATGGTATATGTATTAATTATATCGATCAGGTTATTTATTGGGCGGAATCGTTCTGTTTTGGGAAAATGTTGCACTTTTACTGGACTGTTGTTTTTAATATGATGAACTTGTTTAGCGTGTGGAGATGTTAGTTATTTTTATTTGTGATGAATTATTTGTTGACGTAGTGATTTTTTTAGTATTTCGAGTTGGTATTACTGGATCGGAGGCTTTGGGGGGAATGTACGGAGCTTTGTTTAGGCCTGTATCAAAATGAAAAAGATGATTTAAGAGTACCATATTTGTACCTATATTGCAAATATTAAACTATTCCTAAGATAGATAGCCCTTCTATATTTATTATGCATGCTACTCCTATTCATTGATACAGAATAAAATCGATAATAGACATATCTATTTTAAATCGTTTATGGACATTCCTATTTAAAATCGTTTATGGACATATCTATTAAAAATCAATAATGGACATATTTTTTAAAAATCGATATTGGAATTATCTATTAAACATCGATAATGGATATAATTATTAAAATACGATAATAGACATTTCTATTTAAATCGATAATGAACGAATTTTATTTAAAATCGATAATGGACATATCTATTAAAAATCAATAATGAAAATATATATTTAAAAATCAATAATGGACATATCTATTAAAATGTTTAATGGACATATCAATTAAAAATCGATAATGAACATATGAATTATAAACCGATAATGGACATATCTATTAAAAATCGAATATGAACATATCAATTATAAACCGATAATGGACATATCTATTATAAACCGATAATGGACATATCTATTAAACATCGATAATGAACGTATATTAAAAATTTAAGATGGACATATGCATTGAAAATCGATAAAGGATATATCTGTTAAAACAAAAATTATGAGGCTTTTCAAAATTTTATAGAAAGGACTTTTCTATCAATTTTTAAAATATAATTTCAAATTATACAAAATATGTAATTTGTTTCGTAGTAATCTTCTTTTCTAAAAGATCACTTGTCAAATTTCCACTTAAGGATTTGTTATTTTCTATTTTAATATTAATCCAATCTAGAATTATTGATGATCATTTTCTCACAATGAGAACCCCTCCCTCTCATCTAACACAGTAGGCCCTGCCCGGCCCTAGTCTTTAAATCAATAATTAGCGTGTCGCCCCCGCCCCTCTCCCTGTGTAGCTGGAGGAGTGGATCCAGGAGAAGATGCTGGTGGCCTCGGACATCAGTTTCCGCGGCGATAAGGACATCGCCAGCCAGTACAACAGACATCGCGCCTTCGAGGAGGAGCTTGAGGCCAACAAGGAGCGCTTCAACCGCGTCGTCAAGGTGAGCGGCGTGTATTGATTACTTACTGATGTCGGATCGATATTGCTTTGAATGGTTAGATGATGTGAGAACATATTATTTTCTGACAATATCATTCTACGCTCAGATTTGTCACGGAACAGTTTTAAGCGGGTCCCCCAGATACTACCTTACCTAGAATAACTGGCTGCAAATATATGGCTATAGTGTTGCCGAAATAGGTCAATTCAAGTTTGGACTTTTGTGCATTAGGATGAAAAATCGATATGTCTCGATCGATTTATCTCCCAATCCATTATTATTGATTATCTTATATTGCTATAGAGTATAGGGCAGAAATTCATCGGTGTTTTAAATCAAATTATTGAATTTATTCTCAATCTCTGTAATTCAATTGTAAACATTTAATTTTAAAATCAATCAATCAATCAATCAATCAATCAATCAAAATCAAGCAAGCTACGCACTAGTGTCGTATTAATAAACATTATAATTGAAGTATCGATCACTATTCCCATTGATCGGGAAACTTTCATTTTATCTGTAGCAGTTCTTAGCAGTAAACTGATGATTCAAACTGTAAGCTTCCACTTTAGCACACAAAATACAATTATTGTCTTCGAGATATCTTGGTAGTACAGAGCACAGCTGTGGTCCAGTGGTCCAGCATGCTCAACCAATAGCCCCAATGACCTGGGTTCGAATCCCATTCTCGACGAAAGCCATTTTTCACACTATACTACAAAATGCCGTTTCAATGGAATTCCCCTTTGGTGCGCCATGAGAAAGGCTTGAGTTCAGACCTAAGGATGGGTTAGACTAAGTCGGAAACAAAATGGTAACGATAATGCTCACCTTCAAAGTTGCATTGATTCACAATATCCACTACAATTTTAACAACGAGATACTCCAAACTCAAGAAAGTATTTAATTCAAAACAATATTAGAAGTGGAGATTTTTTCTAGTGTTGTTCATCCTTTTTCTCCCTAGATTCTAGATTCCTAGATTATTATTTTTTAAGATCAAAAAAGTCACCATCAACTTTTGTCTTGATACCGTTTGCCACTCTACACAAAACAACCCCCCCCCCCCCCCACCCCCCACCTCCTCCCAACCATGACCCATTGAGTGGCACAGATTGTCTCAGTCAGCCGTTATCTAGCCGGAGCACACGGCACGCGGGGGGATCCCGAAATGATCGGCTGACTGACCAGACTCGACACGACAGTCAGATAAAGAAAAACAATCCTGATTGGGAGAATATGAAGTAAATTAAATAATCTCGACTTCCCTGGATTTTATAATCTATTTAGTTAGTTACTGGAAAGGTTATAAGGAGGCAGGATTTCGATGTTCTGTCGGTTGTCTTTGGAATATCAATTCGCCGTCCTTCTCCCCTTTCATCTCTACTCTTCCTGCCAATTTCATTAAATAATAGTTGCTTGAGTATCAAGAAGTTAAAGAAATAAACAACAACACTCGCCCTTTTCATATCTCCGGCCTCTCTCTCTCTCTCTCTCTCTCTTTCAGCGTCGGTAAATATAGTTCGCTACCTTCTCATACCAAAAGGGGAGCGTTATTGTTGGTTATGTCATGATATTGCAGCTGGCAGCGCAGCGGTATCATTCTATCCTTTTAGTTGATTGGGAAAAAAGCGGATAGATCCCCATCAACTGACATGAGTGTTCCCGCATTGTCGCCGGCGGCTCACAGCAGTCCTCTGAAGATATTCAAAGATACACATAATGAATCGATGGATTTCAGTGTATTACCTGTGTCTCTGCGCGCCATCTTCATCCCCTGGTTTGTGTCATACACGAAGAGGGGGGGGGGGGGAGGGGATTCATTCACAAAATAATACTCTCAGTCAATACCTTGATGTATTGTTTTAATAAAGTTGTGTCTGTCGCCCTCCTATTGTATTTCTGCCCCTTTGCTTCCTCTGCGTTCTCTCTTATCTCTAATATATTTATTCTCCTTTAAATACCCTTTCATGAAGAGTAATTGATTTTAATAAGCAGTTACTTTTTGTATCACGTTTTGAGAATGTATTATTATATTTACTGTGAAGTTTATTCCTATTTACGTGACAGACCATCACACGGTGAAAAAAATAATTTCAGTTCTCGCCAAGCGTAACGTGACGCGTCATATTTTGATGTTCTTACATAATTTACAGTCTATTTGCACTGGAAAGATGTAATTCGTCGCGCTAAACATAAATAGGCCAATTCAAAAGTATATATTTGACTTTTTGCTAAATTAAGCGGCGTGTCGCGCTTGGTGGGTATTAGTGCCTTAGTGGGCTCTTGGTGGGCCCTTGGTAGACCCTTGGTGGGCCCTTGGTGGACCCTTGGTTGGCTCTTAGTGGACCCTTGGTGGGCTCTTAGTAAACCCTTGGTGGGCTCTTAGTGGACCCTTGGTGGCCCTTAGTGGGTCTTTAGTGGGCTCTTAGTGGACCCTTGGTGGGCTCTTAGTGGACCCTTGGTGGCCCTTAGTGGGCCTTTAGTGGGATCTTGGTGGACCCTTGGTGGGCCCCTGGTAGGCTCATAGTGGGCCCTTGGTGGGCCCTTAGTGGGCCCTTAGTGGGTTTTTGGTGGACCCTTGGTGGGCTCTTAGTGGGCCCCTGGTAGGCTCTTTGTGGGCCCTTAGTGGGATCTTGGTGGACCCTTGGTGGCTCTTAGTCAATAAACTAGAAATATAATATATAAAGAGTTGAGTTGACATTGTTTCCCCTCTAACATGTTTTTTCTGTCTCCTTTATAGTATTATAAAGTCGCATTTTAATCTTAAAAGCTCTTATTTTCGAAGTTGGCCAAAAAGTAGTCCAATTAATTACTCCTTTTAGTTTTACACACTGTAGCACGACGTATATATATATATATATGTAGGCAAGCAGGCAGCTGTAAGTCTCTAAACGTCGTTCCGGCTGCTTATATTTTTAATTACTCCATATGGGGGGGGGGGCTTGAGCGTCTGTTGTCAGCCGCACACAACAGACATACATCACAATTTTTTTTTTCAATTATGGATAATATGTTGTTTTACTTTCCATTCTATCTCTCTATCTATATATACATATATATATACATATATATATTAGTGGGGATTTGAAGTGTTCAGTCTATACGATTTTGTTTTTATTTATAGACATAAACATAATGACGTTTGATGTGTATACGGCAAAATTAGTTTCATTATCTTTATAATTTATATAATCACCACTTATCCACATAAATATCTCGACAATATTATGTACAACGTTAACCTGGCGAATGAAGGGAAAATATTGAATATAACCCGCGTCAAACTTTCTCCATACTCCTTAATATGACTGCTTTTAGTATAAAATAGAGTAATGTAACTATTCTAAATCTTGCTGATGAGACACCGTGAAGATTTGTCTCTACCGATTCAGCGCTCTGGATTATGTTGAACGAGACATCATCATCTCTCATAGGCTTAAGTTGGAGTTATATACGCGAGAATTTATTTTTGTATTATTATATTATATTGTTATCGGTAGATGAAAGCTATATGCGAGAGAATGTTGAGCGGAAATTATTGCTCGTGATATAAGTGGAAACGTGATATTTGGATGTTTTTTTAGCTATTAACTCCATAATATATTTGGTTTTGATATACAGCTCCGGCCATTAGTATCCGGACAGTAAGAACATTTTATTTTTTTTTCTGTTATTTTTATTATTTTATAATTTTTATTGTTTACAAGCCAATAGAATTTAAGCAATTCATTTAACTGAAATGAATATGTAGTTAGAAACATTAGTTTCCTAAAATAGATCGCTTGTAAACAATAAAAATTATAAAATAATAAAAAGAACAGAAAAAAATTAAAATTTTCTTACTGTCCGGATACTAATGGCCGGAGCTGTATTATAAATGATGATTAAAATCTATATCTTGTCACTCTAAAAGTTAGAAATTTTGTTTACTTACTTCATAAATAAAGCCATATAAGTAGTATGTACAGTAAGGCCTCTTTAATGATTATCTTGCTTGTCAAGTTTGCTATAATCTGCTATAATACATAATAGTGTAATTAAAGAAATGAAGGAAGGCATTTTTAGAGAATTTTTCAAATTTTGACATCATAGTTTTAGGTTTGTTTACTGTGGAGCAATATCTTTTATTTAAATTCGGTAAAAAGTGATATTATTTTAAAATGATTTGTCTTGTATTGATTAAATCACAAATATTTAAGCATAACTGTTTGCAACTTAAAGTCTATTCCCACCAATCACGATGCGACGCGACGTGCCGCAGAAAGTGGATTACATACATTTTCAATGAGCCTATTTCAACTGAGCGCGACGCGATTCGACGAAACTGAAGTTGAAATTATTAAACTTTTTCTGCCACGCCGCGCGACAAAATCAATATATCAATATAAACAAAATAATAACTGATGAGACATCATTCATACACACACGTTCCTGCACATACTGGGAAGAGTAAGAGAGGGAACCTCAGTAACACAGACTGTATGCATTGGTCGTGAACTAACAACAGCTACCTGCATACTTATCTCCCCAATCTATACGTGACACCGGGGCTGAAGTGGTTAAACAGATACAGTGCGTGGTCTGTTCATATAGATAGACACATATCTCTGTAGAGCCATAATAGCACATGGTATTTCGTCCGTCGCGTCGCGCTTGGTGGTCATAGGTCTTTAGAGCGAATTAAATTAATAATCTACGATACATGACACTGAATAGGAATTAGTATTATTATAAGTTTTAAACGACTAAAACTGTTGAAATGTTAGAATTGGGTCGATTGATTTTTAAAAAGTGACCTCAAACTAGTTTAAAGAGAACTTTTTCCTATTTTATGGTGTTTATTTTCATCCCATTTAAAGCTATACTATACTTTTGAGATAATATTCAAGACCTAGAAATCTACTAAATCTGCAGAGCGTTGCTTGCTGACAAATATCTGCAATGATTAGTTCTGTTTATAGTTCTGTTCTTTATCTCCGGAATTTGTTATCTGTAAATCTGAATTGGATAATAGATTTTCGTGTCCTACTTTTACTTCTTTGAGTTTAAAGTGTTCAGGAATTTGTTATTACCTAGTGGAGGTAAAACATTTTTGATTCCATGTATAGTTTATTGGAATATTGGAATATTTTTATTTTCTCACATATTTATTTTCATATTTACATTCTTACTGTAACATTTATATTGTAAGTATTTATTGTGTTAAATAGAATTATTGCAATATAGTTCGAATTATCAGCCGAAATGTAACTAAATTTAACTGAAAGAAAACGTAATTAATTACAACGTCGTATATTTAAAGAAAAGTTATTTTCCAATATATAGTCTGCTTCTAATCAAAGGCGGCCTATTTTTAGGAAGTCTATATTTCGCTACATAAGATAGAAGAAAATTAATTACATGTTTTTCCTTTTAAATTTAGTACCATTTCAATTTCTACTCCTATTTCGAGTTAGCTACGCGGAAGTTTCACCTATATTATTTATTATACACTTCGGCTTTATTAGTATAATTAATGCCTGTATGTCTTAGGAACAAGGAGTTCTTTCTCCACCGTATTCATAAAAGTGAGATTGATCTCAAGAGATTGAGACAAGAGACTGAGATCTAAGTTAGGAGATTTATTGTGGAGACTGAGATTGATCTCAGATCGGTATTCATAAGTGTTATCTCAATCTCACCGATCTATCTCATATGTGTTGAGAT
>JAUZND010001765.1:0-34344 GCA_034780555.1 Coelogynopora nodosa
AAAAGAATAGATGAATGCCACAGAACCTTTCTCAGAAGAATCCTCAATATCCATTGGCCAAAAATACTGAAAAATGACAAAGTCTACGAAATAACGAAACAAAAACCATGGGGCGTAGTCATCAAGAAAAGAAGATGTAGCTGGATAGGACATCTGCTAAGACTGCCAGAGGAGACACCAGTCAGAAGGGCTCTTACAATCATGAGACAACCCATCCCAGCCAAACCGGGAAGAAGAATAACAAATTGGTGGGACATCATCATAAATGACCTGAGTGACATGGGTTTTACTGGAGATCTTGAAACGATAATAAAAAAAGCAAAAGACAAAAAAAGTGGACACTAGCAGTGGGAAGCATGTAGTTAGATGCGCCATGTTCTAAACTCAACGGAAGGGTACCATCGAAGAAGAAGAAGAAGAATAAATATTTAAAATAATGATAATTATTGTTACCCAAATATATTTAATAATATTTGAAGCTGTGGATTGTTCCCAAAATGTTTACTTTAAAATTATTACGTTTTTAACAAATTGTTTCCTACATAGTTAAGTTTAATATATGTGATAAATATTAATTGTTATTACAAAATATTGGTTTTCTAACAATAAAATATAAATAACAAAATAAACTATATGTCATAAAAATAGAATACTATTAATCTAATATTAACCTTTTGTTAGAGTACACTTCAAAAGTTTATTGAGATTAAAAATTTGTCTTTTTCAATGCAGTTATGTATTAATTTGTAATCATTCGTATAATACGTATAATACGTGTAATACAACCGTAGTCTGTTTAATATCCACCATGGAATGCCAATGTTAAATATAAATAAATAAGAAATTAATTTTACATTCGTATATGTTTTAGACAAACATTTAAACCGATTTTAAAATTCTATTAATGTTATAATTGTATTTAATCTTTTTCAGAAAGGTAGCAAAATTGAACTATAATTGAAAGTGTATAATGTAAATTATAAAGAATATTATTTAAAATATTTTATATTAATATATAATAACAAATTTTAACATATTAATTGATAATGTTTGATATAATTGCGCATAAAATAACATTATTTTCTTTTTATTTGTCAAAAATTCCGTTGGAATGCATGAAAATACATAGGAAAATGTAATCTGAACGTTGAGCAAAAATCCATAACCTATAATTTATAATTTCTACGGCATAAATATCCCAATTGTTAAAAATGACAAAAAGTGCATTTTCATCACGTTTTTATGTTCTCTTGAAAAATGTCAAGATGAATGGGTGTACAAAATACAACAACCATGGCATTGCGGTAGCATCAACAACCACATATTTATAGTATATGGAATCGTTTAGCAATAGTATTCAAATGTCCTGACAATAGATATATTGTATAAATATATAGCGGCCTATGCATATTGAGATATGGAGGCATGACGCCTGATCTAAATAAATAATATATATATATATCTTACTATCAAAAATACTTTGATCAATTATTGAAACACAGGGACACTTTCAAAACAGATATATAAAAGGTATATCATCTAATTCAGTCATGCCATGCAGATTCACGTATCGGTCTTGAAAGGTACTTTTATCCCGAGGAGCTGCGTGTTTTGTGCATATCTATACATATAAGGCCACGTCAATAATAGCGACAACGTATTGTTTAACATTTTCTTTTATTTTCATTTCATTTGAATAATGAATAGTTTACAAGTCAATTCTCTTTGAAAGAATAGTTAAGCCTACTGACTAAAAAACAATAGCTCACCATCTAATAAAACATAATCTACAGTGTATTCATTGAAAACCCAATATTATAAATTTGAAGAAATTATTTCTTCAATTATATTAACCAATTAGAAATGCATGCGAATTATTTATATTTACTCTGACTAAAAGTTCCATCATTACTGCAGTTTTTTTTTGTTATAACGTTTCAGCCGTCAAAATGTAATCTCTTTTATTCCTTTATTTGTGAAATCAAAAATTTAAAATGTTTTTAATGATGATTGCACTTATTGTGTTTTCTATCATACAAACATTTGCTACAAATATGTAAGTGGTCTTACTTCATTTTATTTTAATGTTATACTTAAAATTTTGAGATATATTTTATGATTATATTTAAATAATCTATATTATTAGCTATACCTTGACAAGTCGGCATTTTTATGCATAGAAAATAATATGTCAGATAGTTAATCCTATAATCCTCTGGTGAATATTTTTAGTACAATTGTATTATATATTCATTGTTATATTAATATGACTATATATTATACTATATCTTTTATTAAATACTGTTATATAGTGTCCCAGTAAATTGACGTTTACTATATTCAAAATTAGCTTAATAAAAATCGCTACAACTCATGCGTGATATGGAAATGTTTTGCATGAGTGCCTAGTATTTTAGGCTCATGTTTGCGTGATTTCTATTCCTTCAAAATAGAAGTAGTGTTATATGAAAATGAATTTTTATTTAATTTAGTGCTACCTTAAGAAAAGTAAATTCAGTTAAATTATGTTATCTCAAGCAAATTATAATATATTTTTCTAAATTAAATTTTATTATCCTGTAGCCAAAAAATATCTATAATGTGTACGTTATAATTATTATCCTATAACAATACTGCTACTCCAATTTTTAAAATATTTGACCATTTAATTCTAATTTTCCTTTATAATATGCTGGAGGGTTGATTGAAATATGTCAAGTAGAAAGAGATGGAGAAGTTGTTCAACTATAGAAAGGCGATTTACAGAAAGAAGTGAATCACGTAGCACAACATGTAAAGGTTTTGAAAAGGGTATTGAAGCAAACTTTGAAATCTACAATAAAGAATCAAAGGACTGATTGTTGTATTATTGCTGTATCCTAAATTTACTGGTTTTATAACTTTGTGTATGTCTTGTTATTTTAATTACTTTTGTAATATGAATGATTTAAAATAATAATGTAAAGTATTTAATTATTTTTATACTATTACGACTTATAGCTGTGCAAAAAAATTTGTTAATTGAATTAAATTATATTGCTATATTTGAATGTTGATGCGTGATATATATTTTTAGTTGAGCAGTAGCATTGAACATAGCAGGAATTATTCTTTGTCAGTATAGTTATTTTATGATCACGTTTGAAGTCACTTATAAGTTTACTAATATTCTAAGTTTTACAATGTTACATACTAATAAATAAAATTTAATTTTATATACTGGTACTATTAGTGCACTAACATATTGATTTTAGAATTATTTTGTATAAAATTAAGATAACTATTTATGATAAATGTAATTAAATATGAGTCGGAAATATTTATCAAATGTTATATCGTATGCTTATACAGTGTCAGATCTAAAATTTTGTTTTAATGGGGCGGGGGGAGATAACCCCTTTTAGGCGCTCAGACCTTAAAGACCTATACCAAACAAGCGCTATGCGATGCGACATTCCGTTAAATAAAATTTAGAAAAGTTAAATATACTTTTCAATGAGCACATTTATAATAAACTCAGATTAAAATTATTTAACTTTTTATGCGATGCCGTGCGACGAAAAACATATATCAATTATTCAAAAAGGTGTAAATTATGTAAAAACACTACATTATTATAAGTTACATGGGCCTTGGAGAAAACTGAAATTAATTCTTCGTCACAAAAATCTCTGCCGCGTAGAGTTTTGTGGGTATAAGTTTTAGGCACCTGTAGGCACCCAGACCCTTATGTCCCCATTGTACCTAGCCTAAACGCCTATAGAGTCTAGAATTTTAATAAAAAATATACCTAATTTTTTATTTTAACAACGCGAATGATTTTATTTTGGCGCGTTACATTTTGTAGGGTGGCACGTTTCCCTTAGTCCATCAATAGATCCGCCTTGATATATATATATATTGATTCAATTAAATATTTTAAACAACTAGTTGATATATTTAACGAAATTTAGACAATAAAACCAAGATATAAATGAAAGTCAATATGATTTATTTTGTCAAATGTTTCAATGTAATGGAATTATAATCATTTACTATCCAAAGTGCTCTAATTATTCGACGAATTTAACTATGTTGACATCTTTATATGTACTTGTATATTGTTCGAAATGTAATGCAACATTATAGTTGTTTCTAGTATATCTATATACCTATATATTTATTAAGCCGTAGTATGATAAAAAAAATGTAAATTTTCACAATTATTGCAGGAGATTTACTTAACCAGTTTTTTCCTCGATATTAGGTTTACGTGTGGACAAATGCAACTGTGCAATAAAAGACTTATTAGCAACGGTGATATTAATTTCATATATTGTACATATATATTAATCGATGACGTGAACAATCTATTCACATCAGAATTAGAGAAAAATAATAAAATTGCATTATGGGCAATTAATATTTTGAATTTTTTGAAAATATTTTAAAGTTCTTTAAAAAAGTACAATAAATATCATATTATTACAAAATTGAATATCATAAAATTATTCAATTGAATTTATTGACAAATGTGTGGTGAAAAAGTTACGTAATTGTCCTATTGCTTTCAAATCACAACTCTACACATTAATTTGAAAAACGTCGCGAAGGAAACACCGATACTATAAATAAAATTCTACTTTTTTAAACAATTGCTTTGCAAAGCAGTAAACATCCTTATCGGAAAGTCCATTTGAGAAATGTTACAATCTTCGATATCGAATACTATGAATTCGCTGTTCCAAATATAAATGCCCTTGAGACGTATGTATTGATCTCCTGGAAATAATGCCTTAAAATCGATCATGATTAATTAGTATATGTTATGTACACATTTCACTTACGGAATAAATGACACATATACGTATTTTAATGTTCAAAAAAAGATGCCTGATATTTTACATATTATTATATATTATTTACATATTATTCTTCATATACTATAATTTGGACATCAAAACAACCATACTTTTAAAAATTATATTGGTATAACTTTAAATAAACAAATTATAATTTACAAACTTTAACATATTTACAATTAGTTCCATTTTTTTACGATGGATAGCCTTCTCTTACACAAGAAAAATGGATAACATTTAACAATTCTAGTGTTACTGAAAACAAATTCGACTATATTTTTGCTAGTGCTTATATAATCAATTATAATAAGAATCTGATTAATTAGCTAACTGATTAAATTTTATTATTAATACTCATAGATATTTATAACTACTCTGTAACTACTAGATAAGCAGCAATAAAATAAAATAAAATTGTCATTTAAACAATAGATATCTATGTTACTGCTATCGATATTGTTTTTGTATTATTGATTTTTTCTATTCATCTCATAATTTGAATCAAATTTTAAATATTTAAATAATTACATTTTATGATTTTAATCAAATAAAATTATTGTAATTTTTTTGAAAAGGGTTTATTTATTAATGAAATCGAAGTCATGATAACATACTTTTTATGTTTTTGATTTTTATGACAATTTTATCACATTGTATCCTATTGGATCAACTATACAGAAGTGTTTATATTTTTAATTATTAACAAATGAATAGTCTACTTATAGATAAAGATATAGTATAATAGATAGGCAGTTAACGCATGTATGCATCATAGAGATTGGATAGCAGTGGTTATATTCGATTTCTATGATATATACATCAATTTTCGGCAATTTGAATATATATTTTATAATCAATAGGCTATAATACTTTTTTATTTAATCAGTTGATTTCATTAGAATTTTAAATTATTGCTACAATAAAACAATATAAATTATATTGAAACTTGCAATAAACGGTTTAAAAACATATTACTAATGTACAATTAATATCTATGACTATTTATTTCTAAGTACTAATATTAAGTAACATCATTAGAAATTTTTTGAAGGTAAGTATTGAAACTATAATATATTTTAATAACAATACATTTGAAAACTACACTATAATTACATAAATACAAAACAGTTGACAGGAGCATTCAATTATAAATTAGTTGTGAAACATTCTAATTTTACAAGAATTAGGCCAGTATGTTAATAAACAATAAAAGTTGTTTGGTTAATAATTAAATATAACTATATAATATAAACTAAGCTAAATAGCTTCATCATAATTACAGTGTATTGTGTGGTTGAATCATAGATTTAACCTATATAGTTTAAATCTATGGGTTGAATAATATAAAAAAATTATTAAAGCGTATTATGTAATCTAAAAAAAATATGTAATAGTCAGAATAATACAAGAGTAATAATAACTTCTAAGCATATAATAAAATACTAAAAGTACAATGTAGTCAGAAATAGGTACATTGTATTTCATATAGGATACATGCTACAATATTGTTTTGTACATATTGTATATGACTATATATATATATATGTACTATATGACGCTATTAAATATACTATCAAGGATATTATTAAATACAATACAGTCTACTCTCGTTGAACCAATTGTCTTGATTCCCAAAAATAATTGGGAGTCGGATTATGAAGTCGGATTTACAAATATATACTTTTGAAATCATCCTCGCTCGTAATTTTCTAAATGACATAATATAATGCACCTTGAAACTATAATTAATGCAGACAATTATGGACAAAAATGAAGAGTCGATTAAACAAGAGAAAATTCAAACCAATGGTTAAGTTCAGTTCTTCTAGATTCAGGTCGGAGTCGGAATATGTGTTCGATTTAACGGGATTTGAACAAATGCATTAGCATAAGAATTGATTCATTACTAAAAAATCGGTCAAATTATTAATTATAAAATTATAAATTGGTTAAAAATTAATTGACGAAGAGTCGGATTAATGTTGGATGATTTAACGAGAGTTAATGCAAATCATGGAAAGTATATAAAAAGCAATAAATCTAAATATCTGATTAACAGATAAAGCGTAATTCAAATATTTTATTACCTGAATTCCCATTACACGAATTCACTAAACGAATTCACCATAAGTAGCCTATTATTACAATGATTTAACTTAAAACTTATTCTAAAAACTTATTATTCAAAAATTGATCTAAACGAAAGCTGCATGTAAACCTTGTGGCTGGCGAGTTTTACATACTAACGTATCACTATCCATATGCGTTGTTAGAAACATTATTTAGATAAAAAACGTATGGGTTCATCATGTTAAGAGATTGGTTTAATGTAATGCACAAAAACAAAAATATAAGAGATCGCAAAATATGTATATTGTCATTATATTTTTTTATATTTTAAGGTTATGATTAATATAATAAATTATGATGATAACTATTAATTACTATTTATATTACATTTTTACATACTACCGCTTAATTTTTAAGTAATATATCAATTTAGAAATGAAGGAACGATTGTTGTGTGAAAAGTTAACTGTTTCCAAACTAAATTCTGTTTAGAATGTGGTAAAAATGGTAAAAAAGTGGTAAAAAATAACAACGTAGATCTGAAAGCAGATCTAGAGGTCACTCAACGCGACTCCCAACCCTGAACTTCACGTAAATGTTAAAATGAATTAAAATGTTCAACCTATAAAATTTGACTATTGGTCGATTTAAACAAGGTCAAGGTCATATGGGATTTATTCAAAGGCGCTGAATTTTTTTTTTTTACTTACAAATTGTTATCGAACACGAGGCATTATGGCCATACAGTTTCCAATCAGTGTGATTTCAATAGGGATTCCAACTACGTAAATATCGCCAAGTTTGATTGTGTTACTTTGAAATTGATAAAGAGGTATTTAAATGGTAGTAATCGATCATTTATTTAAATTTATTCATTTTTTCTAATACAATGCATTGCAGCCATAAACTTACCAATCAGGGTGATTTTAGTTGTGATTCCTACTATGTCAAGGTTACTGAGTTTGATTTTGCTATTGACAAGTTGGGCAACTAGTCTCTAATGGTTTGAATCGACCATGCAGCCGATTTAACTATTTTTGCGATTTCAATGATTTCAGTCATTACAGTGATTTGAATGGGAATTTCGACTAAATCGAGTATGTGGAGTAGGCTATGACTATGACCATTGGAAATTAATTTGAGTTATACTACTAGTATTAAAGAATAATAAGTAGGAGAAACACAATATATTAGCAATGCTATAAAAACGACAAAAAACAAATATCCGATTCTAATACTCTGAGAATTTTTGATAAAATTTTGACGAGAAATTTTAATTCATTTTACATTTCTAGGTGAGTTTCGGTTTCGGTGACATCAATATTTACCTTCCATAATACTAATAATAAACAAGAACTGGCAGTTTTAATTGCAAGTATAAACGCATATAATTTATGTATATTATTAAATGGGTAAAATAATTATAATATGAAAATAATTGTAATATCAAAATAATTATAATATCGAAATAATTATAATATCAAAATAATTATAATATCAAAATAATTATAATATCAAAATAATTATAATATCAAAATAATTATAATATCAAAATATTTATAATATCAAAATAATTATAATATTAAAATAATTATAATATCAAAATAATTATAATATCAAAATAATTATAATATCAAAATAATTATAATATAAAAATATTTATAATAAATAAACGCTTAATGGAGGTAAATCATGAATAAAAACAAACATTTAAATTATTGTGATATATGCTCACTCAGGACAATATTATTTACACTAATCTTATTGGATAATGAAATATATAATTCAAGCAATTACATGAAAAATACATATTGTGTTATTCCTTTTTTATTACTATACCAATTAATGTAGGTATATACAAAGTTTAATAAAAACATTGCTTTTTGAAAAGCAATTTATACATATTAATATACATTACTTACTATGGATACACTCAACAGTTCTAGAGCAATTCTTATTCCGTTCTTTTTTATTAAAATTTCAACCTAGTGGGAGAATAACACGTTCATCGCGGACCCGACGGATTCCTTGAAATTATCTCCTTATTGGTTCCAAATTGATTCATACTGAAAACAAGAGAACTTCATTAAAATAATGAAATAATAGTATGTCTTTATCCATAACCTTTCGCTGGTGTAAACCTTTATTTTTAAATATAACATTAATTATGTAATTTCATATTTCGAATGAACCAAATTAACAGATCTTTTTAATTATTAATTCCAAATTATGATTTAAGGTCGCCTAGAAAAATTATGATTATTTGAATTACATTCATTTGATATTCCTTAAATGATGAATATGAAACCATGTATGATCAAAACACAATGACTTTTTAAACATATTTTATAATCGACTAAAGTTTTGTTAAAATGATACAACTATCAGGGGCGTGTCCATGTTTTTGAGTTAGGGGAAAAAAGGCCCTCCCCCCGCCTCCAACTTATGTATTTAAGAAAAAGGCCTGTATGTTGTTTTCTGTAGCTCTAACAGCCGGAAAACAAAAGCAGCCATTAATTATGCAAAACAGTGTACATACCACAGACTTCAATATTATATATTACATATATCAATATTATATATATGTAATTCAATAGACAATATTACAAATTATCATGTTGTACGTACATTACAGTTTAAAAGTTATTAACACAATTTAGGCCCCACAAAGTCAATTTAGGCCCCTTCAAAGTCAATTTAGGCCCTCCCCCATTTTTTAAGGGGGGCGCGCGCCCTACACGCCCCCGCCTGGACACGCCCCTGATAGTTGTGTTATACTTTTATTGTTTCTTTAGTTTAACATAATGTTTTTTATTAGTCTATCATTATTTGTTTATATATTTAAATATTTTTACTTATGACCTTCAATATAAATAGCGCCATAATTAAAAGAATAGAGAGTGGTTGTGTAAATTGAGAGATTTAATCATTACAGTAGGTATTTATTGAATATTGTAGAGTTCTGAAGCATCTTAAGGACCCTGTATATATAATTGCTTACTGATCTTTCCACGAGATCTTACTAATCCCACCTTATAAAGTTTAGTTAAGCAGTTGAGTGTATACGAAGTCTAAATGTATACTAAATATATATGATTGAAGATGTTAACTTATATCTCCGCCTAGACGGAAAAATAATTTTAAGGCTAGGTGTCCGCCTAGGTTATATATATACATAATAGCTAATATAAATATGAAAATACTGTTATATTATAGTTGTATTAATAATATATAATATTATTATTGTAAGTTATACCTATAATCTAATGAATAAAAAGCTATGCCTATGTTGTCAATGTTGTTTTTATGAGCTAAATGTTTTAGGCGGACATATAAGTTATAACCTAGAAAAAAAAATTCTACCTGAATGTCCACCTAAAATAACATCTTCAATATATTATAATGTACGCACATATAATAATTGTAAATTATTATACTATTTAAAAATCATAGATAAACATATTGCCAATTCTACAAAATATGATATTGATACTAATTTTATAGGACAAAAGCATATACTGATTCTGAATAACCCGAGGCTTATATGTTCATGCCATATGCCAGGTATACCTATGCTATGGGTATAAAGATAATTTTCCAGGCCTGGAAAGTCATGGAAAAATAAGATATTAAAAAAAATCATAGAAAGTAATTGAAAATTTGGAAAGTGTAACTCAATTTGTTTTTACTAAGTAACTTTGTTTCATGACATACTATAGGTTATATAAATTTTAACAAATATTTTGCACTCTTGTGCAATCTTGCCCTAAATCAATTGAAACTCCAAATTAACCAATTTATGGGTAAGTATATAATTACTCTTTATTATAGTATACTATACAATTTTTAAAATCTAAAGTATGTCATTGAAGGTCATGAAATTTTATCCAGTAAAAAGCATAAGAACCCTGTTAATATATTAGTCACTAAAAATAAGTTAATTTATTTTTGATAATTTTTTATCAATTCTTTTTAATTTATCACCATATAATAAATACAAATAAGCAAAGTAAAGTCAGGATCCTATAAATCCTAAAAAAATCCCTCCAGAAATTAATAGGATATAATATTCCTGCAAATATTACATTATTAAATTTTAAATATAAGGTAATTATAATTGCCTAATATATATACTATATATATTAAAAATTATATAAATTATTTTTTCTATATTAAACACAATGTTTACTATTTATATAATAATTTTAAAAAATATATTAATAGTAAATATAGAAAATTATTTAACTTAAAATAATTAAATTAATATATATAACTATTGTTTTACATAAGTAACATATCTTAGTGGTGCCATTTTCCTATGAAGACTTTTTTTATTTTCATATAAAAAATCAAACTAAAAATAGTAAATTTTTTATATAACTTTTATGAAAAATGTTATTATGAAAATATTAATTTATAATTTATAGACTGGATATATTTATTATTCATGTATTTATATATATTATTTTATTTTATATAATCCTATATAATATGTTATAAAATTGATATAATAATAATAACATATTTGAATGATCTTAGATATATTTAGATAAACTTAATTGAAGGATATATATAATTTAAAACTTATTTAAGGGATGAATTTTAACAATATTTAAAAATTAATTAAAAAAAAATAATTAAATTGTTAAAAAGTGTTTACTTTTATAAATATTTTATAAAAAAACTTATATTTAATCTTACAAATTAAATTTGATCAGGTTTAGTTTATTAATATTTTAAAATAAATATTTAATAATTCTATTATTTTATATACCTAAAATAAAATAAAGCCAAATATTTAATAAAACTAAACATATGATTTATACCATATTAAAATAGATTTTAATTTAAACAGTATAAAATTATATTTCATAAAATGAATTATTTTTATATCAGAAATCTTAAAAACTTTACTATTCTTTTTCTAACTCATAAATGCAAATTTAAATCTATAAGTATACATATCTATATTAATCTTATAGAAAGTGATACTTCTTATATTATTTATACTTACAAATCTTTCATTTTCATATACATAATCTCTTATTACCTACTATTAAGCATATTTATTAAATATCAACTTAAAATATACTCTTTATATTAAATATTACTAAATGTATATATTAAGATAAAATAAGTATTTTTTAACATAAATTATCATTATTAAAGTATTATTAAACTAAGTTAGAAAAAGTCAAGGAACTCCAGTCTTACTTTCGTTAAATGTTCTTGTCATCTATACTATTTTTAATATTGTTACATTTATATAGTTTGAAATTAACAGAACTGTATTATTAACTATACAATATAGAAGTATTTATGATAGTTTACCATTATTATTTCATTTTGTTTTTGTTCTCATATTCCTATAGTTTACACTAATTTTTTTAATATAGCATTTATATACAACATTGTTCATAATAGGAATAGGATGATTGTATGTATAATTTTAATATATCTTTAAAAACTTTATGTATTCCTTTATATTAATTTCATTTACTAAATAATGTTATTAATAAAAAAAAACATTTTAAAATTTAAATATTTATTTTAAGACTAACATATTATTTACTTGTCTATACTTTAACTAATCCCTCTTCAAATTTATACAGCTGAAATAATTAAATCATATCTACTGTGAACATATTTACTTTTTATTTGTAGTATACATAAATTTACATTAATATAATTTTTAGATATAAATATACTTTTTTAAAGTTTATTATTATAAATAAGTATCAATAAAAATAATGATTGATTATTTGATTTACTTATACAAGTAAATAACTCATTGCTTGCTTTTGAAGTGTAAATTGAACATAATGACCATATTCAAAACTGAAACATCATTTCAATAAATATATGACCACTGATTTCCTTAATTTCCTCTGACTTTACATATTAAATTAGTTTTTTATAATTATTAGTAATTTACAAACAGTTTTTATATAAAATGTTTGTTCTTTATCCTAATGTGTATTATTGCATCATTAACAAGTATTCACTTTAATAGAAAACACTTTGTGGTAATGGAGTTAGATTTCTCTGTGAATTTGTACTTGTAATTTTTAATATATACATAAATAATTAATGAGATACTTAATGTTTACTGTTTACATTTAAATAAATTATAATGTTTATATAAAAATTATGAACCTATTACAGAATGTAAGCATGATTTTGAGCATTATACCAACTGGTATTTATGCTTATTTTGCTTAACTTAATTATAAAATATGCCTCATAGCGAGGTCGCTGCTTCATGATAGAACTTCAGTTGGAACCATTAAGTCATAACCAAGACAATTAATTATTTATATAAATATTGACTGGCTATGCTTGACTTTTAAATATGAATCAAAATCTATTATTATTTATTATTATAACCTTTAACTTTTTCTATGCTTATTAATACCTAATTATGTTTTAGTTATAAAAATATGTGGTATCAAAATTGATGTTATTGTGTAGTTTATTTCAATCCTTTGTGACAGAAGAAAGGGGTACCTTGTAACACCTCTTATATAGATTACACACTATTGAGTAAGAATGAAAAACAACTAAAAACTTTTAATTAATGTGTAGGTAGTAAGTCATGTTTAGATAATATGGCATAAACATATTTTAATGCAAGTGATATGAAAATTTGATAAAACTGGGATTCTTAACTTGACTAAGAGGCTATATTGTCTATCATGAGAAAGCAGGTATAAGATTATATTGAGAATCCGGTCTACCAACTTAGTTTATCAACTTAATTGGTTTTATTTAAAAAGATGAATTAAAATTATATAGCATAAATAATATACATGGAAATTAATAAATACTATATTTCAGTAAATATTTGTAATATAATTATAAATTATAATAGATTTTTGATTGGCTGGCTGATTATTATTATTTTATAACTTTTATATAGAATTACATATTTTATCCACTCATTCATGCCTCATATATTAATAAACTAAAATGCAATAATCAAAATTTATTAATGTGAATTTAATTTTAAAACGATGTATATTAGTACTACAGTTATTTTAAATCACTTTTTTAAATTAGAAATTAATGTTTTTTAAATATAATTTATAACTTAATGTATTTACAATTATGGAATGTTTTTAATTGAAATTGTTAGGTAATTGTTTTAAATAATAAAATAAACAGATTGCTTTGTTAACTAAATTTGATTCTAAAAATTCATTAAAAAAAACATTAAAAACAGAGCGAAATAAACAAAACTTATATTTGTAATGGTAATATAATTAACTTCAATGAATACCATATATATTTAAACCACCATATTTGTTATATTTATATTATCACCATTAATTAATAATAAGTAATAACTACTTAAGATTGTTGATATTTTTGTCCAGAATTTATATGTGACTTTAGCTATTACAACTAAATTATCTGAACATAAAGTAAAATAGGACAAATTCAGCTAGATCGGACACATTTTTCTTGGGATTTATCAATAGAAAATTTATTCGCTCCATTAATTATATAATTATTTAATACTGACAAATACTAACCACATCTAAAATTTAGTCATAACTGATTGTATGGTAAAAAAGCGATTAATTAGATTAAATGGTCATAAAACACCTATTATCTGCAAGTCTAAAAGGTTTTGAAATGATCATAAGTAAAACTACCTGCTGACTCTCTACTAGAATTAAACAAAACAGACAACTATAGAAGTTTTACAATTCATGTTTGGCAAATTTAATTATGACATTTAAGTTAAGAAAATGCAACAAAAGCAATAATAAGCTTCTTTTCACTCTAAAAATATGTATATGATTGATTGCAAGGTTTTCATTTTAGAATGATCTATTTTGATTGAATCTGAAATTAATAAAATAAATTAATTTTATATATATATTTACTTAATTACATTATGTATAATAATATATTATAACATAATCATAACTAGTTTTTTTACCTATGAGCTTTAAATGTTAATTTAAGTATTTTACATAATTTATAAATAAAATTATTTTATAATACCTATTCTAAATTTTTTAATCTTCGGATAAAAAGTATATTAAAAAGGATGACAGAAAGTATTAAAATATTAGTATATTTACGATTTTATGATTTTATGGTGCTATATTTTTCATATACTCAAACATAAATGTGACGTGACAATATATATATAAATCAACATATATGACTATAAAGTATATATATATATAATAACGTAATAATAACTTGAAATTGACAAAAAAAATACCATGGTATATATGTAGCTATTGAAATAGAGATTGATTTAATAATAATAAGTATAATTCAATGTATGAATCAACAATAAAAAGAAATAAACATGAAAACTCCTAATTATTTATCCTATTACAATTAATAAAATCAGTTAGAATAAATTTAATTAATTAATGCACTTAACATCTTAATTTTTAAAATATATTACATATGTTTTATAAAAAACAAGATAAAATATAACAGATGGTTATATTTTATATACACAATATTAACATACTTTACATTTTACTACTAAAAATTCACCCTTACCATTGAACAGAAAAAATTAATCCAACCCATGTATGTATACCATGTGATTTTATAATTTTAATTTTAATATATAATATGGAAGACGCATATTTTATAGAAATTTGATGAAAATATTTCTCTTCTTATTTGAGTATCATGTTTTATATATATTCCTTAGTATTTGTTATGAATTATTGTTTATTTATAATATAATAAATTTCCTGTGTAAAATATGGAAAAAATATAAATTATAATGCTCAACTTTAAAACAATTAAAACTTAAATAGGTTTACTACATTTTCTACTTTGCTATTTTTAAACTCTATAATATTTTTGGTTAGGCTTTTTTTAATATTGAATTTTTAAAATATTTCGAAAGAATATTATTTGATTAGATATTAGAATGTAAACTTTTATTAGTCTATTTGTGAATTATTTAATATAAAAAAACGTTAAGAAAATATTTACATTAACAATATTACACACATTATTTGGCCAAAACCAAAGCAGCTAGTGTTGGTTATTATATAACTTTTTATAACGTTTAGCGTATAAATAAATAAATATTTTTTAAATATCATCACTAAATTAGATTAATTTCGCTGATCTATATTACACATTTCTGTTGTTTGTTTAAACTAAACATGTTGTAAAAGTTACATAATAATTAAATGATTACAGGCAGCTTTTATAATAATAAGCTATTACGATAAGAAGCTATCTTTAATTTTTTCATAATTTAAAAAGTATGGCAATTACATTTTTAAAATTATACTGCTTTTAAAGTATGTCGGTGTATTTTTTGTTTAATTGGCTTCAATTTTATTTATATCTACAGTAAATAATAAGAATTTTTTTTTTCTAAAATGAAACATCTTCGACTGAGTTTATTCTATTATGTAATTTTTATACTTTTTTGAAAACAAATAAAAAATTATCCATAATTTCAAATAATTAATTATTTTACATTTCTTACCTTCAAATCAGATAGATATTTGTTTAATGACGGCAGCAATAAATTGAACAATGACTACCCGTCTCACCACCTCAACCAACGCGAGTGTCGCTCAACTCAAGGCCTACCTGGAGGAAGGCTTTACCAGTTTGGAGCGTCAGTCCATCATTCAGTTCCTCCTTGATTACCATCGTCATAGCGACATCCGTCAGCTGGTTTCTGGGGTGGCCCCTCTTCTTGACAGTACCGTGAAACAGCGCTTTGTCGGAATCCTTCGCCGCGTGCTGCCTATTAGAGATGTCGCCGCTTACGACCACATGTGGGTCCAACTTTGGGGCGAACCGGCGATACATATCCTTCTGCCATGGAAGACCAGACAGCGATCGACTTCGTCAACGATGAAACATCCGCAGAAGTCGTCTTCACCGATCACTCTAGAGGAGATTGTTATCGCGCATGCTCCCTCTAGGCATGATGTTGTTTTAACCAATCGTTGTGGTTCTGATGATGACGTCATTGTTGGCACAATACGACCGGGCTGTGATGCGGATAGAGCCGGGCTGAGGCAGGGGGATCGAATTATCGCGATTAATGGAACGTCGTGTGTGCATCTTACCCCAATACATGTTGACAAGGTAGATCTGCTATTTTATGATATAAAATTTAATGATTGGCGTGCATTTATTTTTCTATATTCCAAAATATTTTAGTGGTCTCTAATAATATATACAATTACGTTTGAAACTGTATTTTGTTATTATACTCTTTTCTTTTGCACTACTTTAATACATTTTCAGCTTTTTCATCTATTGTGTTGAGTTCGTTTTTATTTGTATGCAAAATTGTCTCATATTTTTTAAATCTATCATGTTGACTCTATTTTCTTGTTTTCCTACTGTTTTAACTATCCCGTCATTCGTTTTCTTTAATTAAATTTTTTTCTATGTCAATCTACATATCTATTTTGTTATGTTTTTCTTAACGAGTTAAAACTCTTTTTAATTTTTTTATCTCTTTCTATACTAGTGTCTTTCTCTTACGATATATATACTTATATATATGACTTAATCGTTGTACATCTCATAGTATAAGTACGTTCTTTTCTCTTTATATTTCTTTTCCTCTTTTTTACCATCTCTATTTTGCAATATATACATGTGTCATTATCTTTCTTCGTCCAGATTTTCCATTAAATTTGTAAAACAAATTTTCTGTCTTCCTTCCTGTCTCTCAAATTTTATTTATATATATCTATGTTGATAATTCTTGTGCGTAATCTCTTGATTTAGCGTTATTCTTCCTATCCACACAACTCCTATATATCTCTCTCTCCTCCACAACCTCTCACCGTATCTCTCTCTCTCCTCCACAATTTCTCATCGTATCTCTTCACACAGCTACTCAGACAGCCCTCTCTTTACACAGCTCCTGAGACAGTCCTTTCCCTTCACACAGCTCCTCAGACAGTCCTCTCCCTCACACAACAACTCAGACAGCCCTCTCCCTTAACACAGCTGCTCAGACAGCCCTCTCTTTTCACACAAATACTCAGACAGTCCTCTCTTTTCACAAAGCTCCTCACACAGCCCTCTCTCTTTACACAGCTCCTCATACAGCCCTCTCTCTCTTCACACAGCTCCTCAGACAGCCCTCATCAAGTCCTCTCTGCCTCCGTGTCGACCGTAGCAGCCGTGTTTCCTGGCGACCCTCCTCACTCCCCAGAAATGGCAAATTATCTTCCACCCCCTCCGTCGGTAAACATCATCTGGGACCGAGCAACTTCTCCTGGGTTGACAAAAAATGTCGATCCGTTTCTCCACCAAGATTTCATCCTGTGACTGGAGAGCCGTCTCAACATTATCCCATGATTCAAGTTAGTTAAATGACGGTAGAATCATTTCGAATATGAGAAAAGTCTGACTCTTGTTAATAATTATTTTATCTATTTAAATTAACATTGTTGGATCAGAAAACGACACATGTAGAGGCAAAAAAAGATGCATTTATCAAAAAAAAGGGATTAAATGATATGAAATGTTAATAATAATTGTTTCATTGAAATGCCCAAATTGATTTATTTCTGCATATATTCCATAAATATTTCCAAAGTCAATAAGTAACCAACCTGTTTCCTTTGATTATGTTTTAAAAGTTAAACAACATTTTAAGAATTTAGTGATCTCCATATTTACCCAGACGAAGTAAGACGTAGCATATCTTTTTTTAAATGTAAAATATTTTGCAGTTTATGGGGAATGGAAGACACAGAAAGATCCCTAATTCAACCTTATCGAGTGAAGATTTTTTCGCATTTTTTAAAGTTTTTCTCCGTTATTATGTTAATTTGATTACATGTTTCCAAAAATCTAACCAATAACTTGAAACTGTAATAATCAAAATAATAACAAGTGCACTCAGCAAATTTTTACATTGTACAAAAATCTTTTCCACAAACAAATAAACCTCTTCTGTGCAACAGTAATATTTGGGTTTTGTTAAAAACAAATTTAAATTGCTAAGCCGTATTATTTTTTCAAATATTTCGCACCAATACTCTTCAAATAAGTTACAGTATATGTTTTGGTGTATCAACCGTAAATTGTAACCACTATTAGTCTATCGGTTTAAGTAAATCATCATCGTTGAAGGTTAAATCACATCAATTCAAAGGTTCTTGTCTATAATACAACTACTGTTGTGTAGAATATTTAGTTTGCTTTGATTGTCTATTGTGTGTTTAATAAAATAATCGATTCCTGTTTTCCCGTTGTTAATCTGCAGTACTCCCCTCTACAGAATCGATAACACATGTTGCCGCTCATTGTAAGCTATAAAAGAATGTAGAGCACAGCGCGTATGGGGTGATAATTAAATTTATTTGTTTAATTTTTTAGCTGTAGACAGTATAGACAAATTGTCAGAAGTCTAGGTGGATGAGTATCATTAGTTCTTTAAGTTACTTACTAGCAACAAGTATATATTAAAAATTTTGTTACGTATTTATTTCATTAATACAGTCAATTACGTTTGTCAAGATTGTTGCTGTTGATAATGTAAAATAAATACTCTTCCTAGTTATTATTATACCCATACATATAAGTTCCGTATTTTTAAATTTTATATCAAACTATCTATAGCCATATTTATAGGTGCCACTGTTCGTTCTTCTTTTTACAATTCCCTCTTTTACATCTTACATTTTCTATCTGTGTTTAATTATTTCTACTTATATAATTTATTTCAAATTTTTATGTCTCTTTTACAATTTTCTGATCACTTTCTTTCATTTCGCCCTTTGTTGTTTAATTGATTTTCTAATTTTCTCTCTCTCTCTATCTATGCCCCCTTCCCCCCAGGTTCTAGTGGAGGTGATGTCCGGGGAAATCATGGGCTGCAGTGTTCGGGGAGGTCGTGAATTTGGACTGGGTGTGTTCGTGGCCGAGATAGAACCCGGTTCTCCGGTGCAGCGAGGAGGTCTCATGGTTAGTTAGTACACTTGTGGTTCTCTTGTACCGAAGGACTTGATGTGCATCATATTTTTTTATCCATTTACAAAAGATTTTTTTCAAAATAAATTATATGTTTAAATGTTTGTATTGTATATTATATAGAATCTAGTGACATTTAGTTTAAATTTGATGACAAAGTTATTGCTAAATGAATATCCAATTGAAACATCTTTGATTTCACTGCAGCTTATTTAATTTTTTATATCTTAATTAATTAAGTCCCAAATTATGGGAATAGAGATGATGTGCGCATACAAACTGGTAATTACCGCTGAGAGTCCAAAATCTTGCACTGTTGTTTTTGTCACACTCCCCTATTTCAACTATACATGTTTACCTATTACAAGTGTTTCTATTTACGATTTATTTACTTGTCCCTAGTTATGTTTTGCCTATGGATTTGGTAGACTGTCCTTTAAATCCACATATTTGACTTGTTATCTTATCACTCCCATCATGTCTAGATAGAACACAAGCTATTTTTGGATTTAAAACATTTTTAAAATTAATATTTGTAAGTTGATGATAACACTTTATTTTTGTTCTGTCCTAAATGTTTTTTCCTATAAATCACGTCGTCTCCATATTTTGCAGTCCCTTTGATCATGATTGTGTGGTTATTTAATATTTTCAATATTAATTTGTTTTGTGGCGGTATTGAAGAATGGATGGAATGTGACCATTTCCGTTCAAATATTCTAAATAATTAGAAGCTGTTCAAAACTACTCAAATCTGAAAACGATGTAAACACTTCCTACTGCCCGGTATTGCTGTTCATCATGAAAAATACATTAATTGGTTTGCTAGATTGTTTAAATATTTATTATTTATTATGCTTTTCCGACGCTTCCATTGGTTTTTCATTTTTATCCCATAAAATTCTATAATTTAAAAAATGTCGTTTTTAACGATGAAATATTTATTTGAATACCAATAAATCAATATGAAAAAGGTATACACTACTTTTTGTATAATTCTCACATTTATTTCATCATGCTGAAATATGATTAACTTTTAAATTAAAAAAAAAATATTATTTTAACGATACTGAATCTATTATTGCATTTGAAAATAACGTTATGTATAGGTTGAAATGGTATGCTACATTTTGAAATCTCAATAATATTAAGCCCAAACTTTCTAACTTTATTTCTTTTAAGAAAATATGTTTTTTCTTTCGTTCGATTTAATAATGTAGTACAAGATTTCTATCTATACACAACTCTAATATTCTTTTCAGTTGTATTCACTAGTTTTCAGTTTTATCCAGCTTAACCTCAAACTATACATACTATCCATGTAATGCTATCCATGTAATAAGATCTCTCACTGCCTACATGTAACATTTTTACTTTAATAAAAAACGTTTCGTTTTTGAAAATATAGTTTTATATATACTTTATCATTATCTAATTGTTTTCTGCTTGTTCTAATATTAAAATATAAATATTGAAAGCCAAAATATGACGTTTTATTATGTTATTAATTATAAGGTTTTTAAAAGGCAATCAGTTAAACATTACCTTAGATTGTTATATATTTACTTGTCTTGTCCTTGTCTTGTCTTGTCTTATTGTTACTATTTTTCTTGTCCTCACTTTTTATCCCCTTCAGTTTTCTCTCTCCTCCTGTTCTTTTACTTTATATACATTTCACTCCCTCTCTTCAATTTTCCTTTCATCCTTCACACTCTCTCCTATTCTCCCCTTTAGTATTCTCCATTTTCTTCCCGGCCAGTTTCCCTCCCTATCTTATTACCTTCTCTATCATGAGAATTATTCTTCTCTACTTCTCTCCACGGCACCAGATCGGCGATGAAATCCTGGACCTGAACGGGATCTCCTTCCGAAACATGTTCCACTCGGAAGCAGTGGACATCCTGCGCCGCACTAGCCGACTCCACCTTCTCGTCCACCGGATTGGTCGGCTACCATTCGCTCTTCTCTCAAGCACCAGAGTACCCCCGCAATCTACTACTGAGAATGTGAGTCATCGTGCTGCTCTGCATGCCGCTGTTGTGATAGAGAACGGCACGAATGTAGAATCGAATGATATTTCTGGAGTCTAGTCATGAATTTTGATTTTTCCTTAATACTATCTTGATATTTATATAATATTTTGTTTCTTATTTGACAGTAGCTTTGATAATTTATTGCTTCTCTTTTTTATTTCTGCTTTTTTATTTGTTTTGTGTTAGTGATGAGGAATGGAACACCGTGTGATTACTTACTATTAATGTTAGTGTCAATGAATTATTGTCGTCGACCACATCTGTTACATTGTAAAATGTTATCACTACAAGTTGTAGTTGTACCTATAATGACATTTGTGTTATCCGTCAATTGTGAATTTATGGCTTTGCTTCTGACTAAATTAAGTTCCGATATATTTATTTTATATCCAAAACACGTCAAGTTTTGTTATATGTATACATTTTGTGATATACAGCCGTTTTGCATTGAAGTAATTCTTATAACTTAAAATAATGCTGTAAAAATAATTATTTTAAAATATTCATAATAACGATTTGTTAACCCATTGTTTACAACCGCTGCATTCATTCTAATAATATCTAATAGTGAAACAATTTAAATACATGTTTATTAAAGGGAAAATAGGCTATAATTTTCCTGACCATTTAAACCTGTATCATCATGTTCTACTGTACATGTCGCTAATCCCAATGACCTCAGAATGCGAATGGCACACATCCAATCAGCAGCCACCACCCGGGCGGGGTCAACACTCTGCCTGGCAACTACCGCAGAGGCGGCGGCAGCAGCAGTAATGGCGGCCCCATTCTTAGCAACGGCGGCAGCGCCGGCTCCCTGGCGACAACACGTCGTCGACAGCGGAAGGTGTATCAGCACGCGGCGGGCCGAGAGACGGGGGGGATGGTGCGAGCACGGTCTAGTCCCGATGTTCACCGAGGTCACTCCTGCATTTCTTGTTTTTGCAAATCCGCAATTTTGGAAACCGATGATAATTCTTCAAAATTGCAAATTACGTCATAAAATTAGTTATCAGCTATTGTTTTTTTAAACAATATAATGATACAACGCTTTCAGAGAGTGCCTTTTTTCTCAACGACTTCCTCAAATTCATTAAAACCATAAGAATATTTAATTGTATTCTATATTTAATGTACTAAAAGCATTCGATGCAATAATTAATATTTCGTACAGAATATTTACTTCATCAAAATTAAACAAACATTCCTAATTATTAAATTGATTCTATCAGTTAGTTATCCATTATATTTTCAAATTCAATTATTTTTTAAATAGTTTTTTTAGTACACCTGCTAAAGTATTTGTTTTTAATCAACATGCTAAAAATTTAGATGAAATACGTCACAATTTTTGTTTCAATAGCAACACTCTCTGTCAAAAAGTGTGATGTTCCTATATCATTGATTGCCCCCCTTATCTTAGGCAAATACTATAGTTATGCTACTCATAAGGTTGCTTGCATAGAAATGCTGAATTATCAGCAGTTATTGATTATATATATTATTTTTTATGACTATAAGTTGTAACCCACTTTTACGATGTTTTGTTACACTTACTGATATATTTATTTATATATAGGGCATACTTAAATACACAATTTTATACATTGCTCAAATCTGGGTTAAAATTAAGAAAATGTAATTTATTCCGAAAACCTGTTCAAAATTCCCCAATATGCCCCAGTATAGTAGAAATGGCTACATAATCAAAAGGAAATAAAATTTGATGTCATGTCGGACTAGTGTCACCTCGCTTGATGGCTTCATGAGGGGAAACAAGTTTTGTATAGCAATACGAACGTCTCAACAGATTGAGCAGGCTGCAGTGTGCGACAGTGAAGTGTTTGTAATCCTGTAGTCAGGGTTACACGGCAGGTATGTATATGCCACACAGTTCGCAACCTTATCGAACACATTAGACATTTGAAGGAAGTTAGATATTGTAAAAAAATATTATTTTACATTTTGACTCAGGCTCTGTCTGTATATGTTAAGTTATTCTTTGTAGAAATAATTGAATTGGATTTATTCATAGTTGTTTCATTAAGTAATTAACGTCAAGTATTCTCTGTTGGAATGTCCTCCAGTCAATAATTCAGCTGCAGTTCTTTTCATTGTGAAAACACAGCCGCGGTTATTTTAGTGTTTCGCTTTTAGGAGAGTGAAACAAAAGGGGCAAACAATATACCCAGTATCAAATGTTATCAAGTATTGTTTCTGCTGATAGCTTCGATAGTATTGATAGTAGCCTACTGATAGTATTGAACCTATGCAGCTTACTTACCACATTTTGGGTGTTTTATCGGGCGAGTTAATTGTTTCACCATTGTAATACTGTTATACTATTTCACCTGAAATAATGCTAAGTGGAGGAATAAAATGGTAAATTAATGTTTTTCTTATAACTTGAATACAGGTGTATTATGAGTTGTTACTTAAATCTGGAGGAAAAATCTAGCAATAAATAACTAGTTTTTAAGGTCGGCATTAAAACAAGTAACAAAGATAAACAGACAATGTCAATTAAAAGAGTGTAATATATATTTAACATTAGTTATAAATCTTTTATTTGTATATTTAAGAATTAATTTAAATGTATACATATTTTGACAATTTTTATCGACATTCTAAAATCCATTACATTTGTTTTTATTTATTTATTTTTATTATTTTCAAATGTATCTTGTTTATTTTAGCTACTTTTGAATTGACAACCTTAAAAATGGGTTAAATTTCCTTCGGATTTGTCCTCCGGATTTAAGTGACAACCCATAATACAGGCTGTCACTTAAATCTGGAGTAACATTTCAGTATGACTGCGCATGAACATATTATCACAATTTTCTTTTACACTCTGTTTTCGGTTTCTCTCTCTGTTTTACTTTCATGTTATTTTTGTGAAAAAAATATTGACGGATATTATTGTAGTAATCTCTTTTAAATCATATCAATTAAAACTTGCGATGGATTTCCGTACTTTTTAAATATCTTTTATTCTTGGATTCAAAACGAAAATTACAAAAATTTAAATATCAAATGGTTTCGAAGATAATAATATTTATTTTTTGCAAAAAATATCACTTTTTTCATTAATTATAGACTAAACTTTTTTTTACCATTTGAATTAAAGTTAACAAAATGTTATGTAATTTTTTCTAGGTAACTATTAGAGGTCGTTTTTTGACAATATGCACAATGTCTTTTAAAATTGCCACAAGAAAAATTTCAAATCAATGAGAAAACGTTGCTTTTAATAGGTCAAATTACGACGTAATTTCTATCAATCCTCGCAACAGATGGTTAAAAAATTTTATTAAAAATGCTCATTTTATTTTCAACCTATTTTTCACAGTTGGATGAAGACTGTTTGCACAACAGATTGATGAAATATTATCTGTGATATTTTCACCTCCATTTACCATTCTTTTGTAATTTATTCGCTCTCTTACTCTCAGTCTCTCTCTGCTTCCCTCCCTTCCTCCCCACAGGCACAGCTCCAGCCCCTGTCCGTCAACTAAGCCCGCCCCCCCTCCTCGCCCCCCCGGCGGTGGACAGTCACACGGTGATCCCAACATCGCACCTGCGCGCCTCTCCCCTGCCTTCCAGGGCCTCCCAGGCCTCCCAGGCCCTCGTGCGCCGCCACCTCGGGTCCTACATGTCTGGCCAACTGACGGTGGACCAGATGACCCGAGAGGTGCTGACCCTGTTCGTCCCCAACTACAAGGCCGCGGAGGAGGAGGTGTTGGGGGACCTCAGGGAGTGTCTCAACCCGCGTGACCGGCCCCGGTTTGATCAGCTGGTCACCGCTTACAGACAGGCGGTTAGTGGTGCTGATGTGGCTAAGGGTTGTTCAGTATCTTGGAAATATTCAGTCAATAATAGTGTAAATATGACATAATGAGGAAAATTGAGTGTAATTCATTAATAAAAACAATTGTCTGCTAAAGTAACATTTTGCGATTAAACTGATCAGGAATAAATATAGTTTATATTGTACCAAACGGTTAGAGATATGCGTGTAAAGGTTTCAATAATTTTTGAATGAGTCAGTCTCAATCAATAAAACAGATTTAAATACGCTTTTTAGCTAATAATATGCAAGTAATGGTAGTTTTCTAATTTTACAATTTTGTTTCGTAAGCAGTTACGTTTGTGATAAATTTATATATTACGTATATATATACAATATATAATTAAATATATCAATTAAACGTGTTGCTTATAATTGTATACGAATAATCGTGTAGAAAAAATCACCATTTCAATTTTCGTTCATGGTAAATCAGCCATCAATAAATTCATAATAAATAAATCTGCCCTAAATAAAACATTATTTAGAATTGTAATAATTGTGTACTCTTTCGATGGATTTTAAATACAGTAAGTGTTGCTGTTAATATATTGATTTAACATAACATTGATTTTACCTTTTCAGTAAAACAAGCGATTTATTCTTTACATTATTAACTCGATTCATGCTTTCTCTCACTCTCTCCTTTTCGCACTATATGTATTGTATATATGTATAAGTACAAAGTTATACTTACTCTATGGTTTCCATTAAAACGTTAGATATAAGTTCTATAAAAGCATCAGTATAAAAATATACAATTGCATTAATTAGTCCCCTTTGTATAGGCCTACGTTACAAGTGTCTGAACATAGTTATAATATTGTCTGGACGTATAACATTTACATATGCGACACACAGGCACCGATCAGAGTAAAAATATGAAATGAAAAAGAAAATATGGTAGAAATGACGAGAACATGAACTGGGCTAGTTGTATAATTTATTTACCCCACATCTTACGATTACTGCAACTGTATCTCTTTTAATTGAAAATTAAGAAAGTTTTTGGCGCATTTCTGGGCTCTCCTGAATTTGAAGACGCCTTTGTCAAACAGGAAATTGGATAAGAATTGTCGAAAGCTTTCATTCTCTTATATTCAATACGGGAGTAGTGACATCGCGTTTTTCTGATCTGGGAATAGTCCTCTTATTAAGGGAAACTTTGATGATCTTATCATCCGAAGGAAATGTCCTAAAGATCCTTTGTTTTTCAAAAGGTTGGCGTTTTTAAGGCTATTAACATAGTTATTGTCCATTTTGATTGTGTAAATTTCCTATTTTTCTATAACGACACTGAGTCATTGGTACATTGAAAAGTTTAGGTATTCGTTATTGGAATTCTTTTTCTGCTTTCTATATTACTAATTACTTTGGTTGGAAGGATTAAAAAAGAAATGCTTCAAATTAAGGCATTTATTTACTTGTTATAATTCTTGAAAGCCCACAATATTAAGAAATAATAAGTTCTATATAGGGTGTTATGAAAAAACGGCCGTTTTTAATATGAAAATACTAGTATGGGTCAAAATGCTAGTATATTTAGTTTCTGCGTCTATAGCAAAACTTGAATTGCATTGTGGAAAAGTTATTGACAATGAAGGAAGTTATCGTTAACCTGTCTTATATTATTTTGAAAATGAACTTTTTTTTTATTATAATGATATATAAACCATAAGTATAGATGTTATCTAACTGCATTTAACATTTTATTTTCCACATCAGTATAAATAAGACTGATTTAGTTTACGTTACATATTTTTATATACAATATAAATTTCGATATAATTAACTTTTTAGAACATGGAAATTGACCCGTTCAATTTAATCTATACAAATTCAATAGAAAATTCCAATTTTCAACAAGTTATTATTTTATTTTAATGTTTACTTATATAAACCGTTTTAATAAAATAATTCCTGCAGACGTAACCAAAATAGCGGCATCAAACAATATTTAATTTTTTAAAAACTTTTTTTAAATTTAATTTAATTTTAATGTTTATTTAACCGTTTCAATGTGTTTTCTGTACGTTCTAGAAAATTATGTAATTAAAAGTCAATTTGCAACGATTTATTCACATGCAGTACCAAATAATGGAACTTAGCCTATATACAATGCGGTTATAGAAATTATATTTATTAATTATTCACCAATATGGCTTTCACATCAGTAACAAAATTACCTGACCAAAAGACATATAAAAAATGCAATGACATTGGAACGCAAAAGGCATATTTTTTTCTAACAATTGTTCGACATCAATGAGTGGTTTAACACTCTGCAATCTTGTTAAATAATGATTGTGTTTTTAAACAAATACAATCTAAATTAGCTTCAAACGAGAAGATCGTTGGTTAGAAACTTGACTAGATGTATTCCTAAGAATATAAAAAAATAATTGAGATAAATAATTACCTCCACAACATTGTTTAATAATGCTAAATATTCTGTATAACAGAAAACAGATTGATATTTATGATTTGTATTTAGTTATATATATTTTTAAAATTATTTTATATTCGATAATCTTCAGTTGATTCATAATTATCTCTTGCATTACATATTATTATTTTTATTGTTTTCTTTCTAAACAAAAATAATTAAACCTACAAATAGTAGAGTATAAAAATTCGATTCCTATTTTTTGTGCTATCTTTTCTGAGCTACTGAGATACAATTGTACTGAAAATCGATGCATTCTTTCCGCAATAATGCTCGGTTCACCGATCACACCAACCGGAAATTCCTCGATATCACTGCCACACTACTTCCTTCAATTTCTTACTTGTGACGTCATCAAACTGTGTTCTGGAATTTACTATTAGACTGCACGTTGTCTTACTTGGCAGAAAGACAAGACACGGCAGAGCCAAGATCAGCCAGCGGGAACCCCTCGGTGCTTCAATCAACCGCATTTTATTGTATAAGAGATCAGCGCCTCATGTAAACACACAGAGAAGAAAGGAGAGATAGAGAAACGTAGTTTTTATTATATTAGAGAAAGAAATACTCATGTAATCGAAACATGTGTGTTGACTGTGTATTGATTTTGAGCCACAGTTTTGGCGTGTGTGCCAGCTCTTTGGTACCTAGCTGTGCTAGGGTTCTCTTTGCCTGGGTAGTCACAGTTAGGGCGTGGCATTTCTTGTCTCTTTTATCGTCCTGAGCTCCCTCGTTCCTCTACTTATATCGTCTCTCTACTTTCCTTTTACATTTTGTTTTCCTGTTGTTTGTGGTTCTTTTCACTTTGTTATTAATGTTTCTTCCTTTTCTGACATGATTGGAATACCCATTCTGTTGCAACTGATTCTAGTTAACATTATGTTAAGTCATATTCGATAATTCGTAGGCAAGTAATTTATATTCTCAAATCGTGACTAACAAATGTGTCCTGACGACTTTATCACACTATAATTTATATATTTATCATTTATTTATAACTGCTTTTTGTTGTTGTTTTAATTTTTTTTTTATCATCGGAAAATATTAATCAATTTATCCGTTCGCTACGCTCTGAATTATATGAGTCAATTATACTGTATATCTGATTTCATGAAATTATACTTCTGTAGTTATAAAAAAGGCTTTATTAAAAGTCATGACATATATTCATAGTTAAAATTGTCATTTATGTTTCAAAATTTTTTATGTAGTCGATAACTTTTCTAAATATTCATCGACAAAAAGCATTGTCTGATGTAATAATCCATGTTTTTTGTTAATAACTTATGTTATCTCTTATTTATTATTCTTTAACGGTTTTTTAATCGTTTTTTTTTCGATTTTCAACTAAGTTTTTTATGAGATTAGTTCATGACCATTGGGGTACAGGAATACGCTATATATGTTTATTGTACAATAGAATAGGGTTACTACTCAAATTTTATATCTAACGCAGATGATATTATGCGTAATAAACTTTAGTGAAATTTGTTTCTTCGTTGGAGCAAATATAGTTAATAACAGTTGTTACAATATATCTATATTACTGAGAAGCTTAACTAAATTTTTGACACAATTTGCTTACATATGAACTTCATATATTTAAAATAGAAACTATTTCTATGAAATGTTATTGGATATTTTGCTTCAAGGTAACAATAAATAATAAATGTTACAATCTATTCAGTTTTATACACTGAAGTTCGCTTCTTAAAATTAAGCTGTAGTTTCCTCCCGATTATAAGCATGTCGCGCATTTGCGTATCTGTGGGGAAGGGCTCATATTACACGTTAGACACGGTAGTTGACAGGCGAGAATGAGGCCTAGTGTTAGGTGTGTTCGCTCACAGATCGCTGGGTTGCATATTCGATTCCTACTCTGTACTGATGAGGGGTAAATACCCCGAAACCAGTCTGCAGATGGATTTACCTGTCGATTACTGTGACTATTAAAATTCATCTATAAATTATCGTAGCGCCGCAGGGAGAATTCTACTTGCATATATTTATATAAGTGAGCAGAAAATTAATTAAATAAAAAAGCGAAGACCCAAGATGAAATATAATCAATAAAACACTCTGGTAGTTACGTAGAGTTGGATACAAATATGTTGACCACTTCCTAACAGTGTCAGTAGTATTTATTAGATGGAGTTCTGTCGGTCATGTATTCGATTTGTGCATGTAGAGCAGTATAAAAGAATGTATTGCATATGAACAGCACGTGAACAGTTTAGAACGGAAGCAGTATGTGGCACCTCAGATTAGTTGGAGTGTTGTATGAGAGAGGAAGCTTTATTATATCATTCGAATATAGTCGAGATGAACATCCATAATGTATATTTGAGTTCATAACAATAGTATCATGCTAACGAGCAGTAATTCAATCAAGTATAAGGACTGGATCCGAAATGTATTGCATTAAACCAAAGTCTTTAATGAGATTGAGAAGTTAACAGTAGATCTTTAAATCACTAACTACAGAATGATTTTGAATAATAGAATAAAAAACAAGAAAAGTGTCAAATTCATTAATAACAGAATTAATTTTATAAGGGATACGATAAATAACAGAGATACAAAGCGTTTTCAAATCATTATTATTAAAAGAAACAGTAATAATTTTAAAAGTATAAAACTGAGAAATATTAATTTTGAGAAAGTTAAAAATATTTATTAGAATAACATATTTTATTGAGATACCGATTATTTTTATTTGTGTTTGAAAACTTATAAAATATTTACAAACTTAAAATCAATTATGTAATCATTTTAATTTTAATTACTTATATATTTATATATTGATTATATTGACTAATTTGTTATTAACATATGTTTCACCGTAACAAAAATATAAATATAGGTCCCACTTTGAAATGATATGCAATTCTTAAACATCACTATTTCGGGATAAAATTGGTTATATTAATATATAAATTTCTACATATTATATACAAAAAAACATTAATATAATCTAAATTGATTTTTTTTTTATTCTTAACTTTCTATAATCCGCGGTAAAGACTTTAGGTGGAATGTTGGTTGCATGATCCGACACATACATGGATCCACACATACATACATTCATGTGGATAAGTACAGATGAACCATGAGTCGAGATGGACAAGGTGGAATACAAAATTTACAAGAAGAGGAAAATCGTCTTCAGTAAAGCACATTCAGAGCTTCAGGCAAAAACTGTATACCAAAAAGCTTATAAGTTTTTCGAATATACGAAAACACTTGCAATTGGCGCTAGAATGTTTTTATGCACCCATGCGTTAACGTCCAGAAATAAACAAACGTTTTATTTTGCTAATGTTGTTTATATTTACAGCACACACAATTATTCACTGAGTATAATTTTTATGAACTTTAAAAGTAAAGATATGGTTTAGATCAGTTTCTTTACCTTTTCCATGAATAAGAAAAATTACACCTGTAGACATTTCTATTATTTTCAGAAACATTAGTTTTTCAAATCAATGAAGAGTACATCAAAATTTATTAATGTTTAAAACTGTATTCAATTTTTCAATTTAAATAGTTCAATTCAATTTCAAATAGTTCAATTCAATTTCAAATAGTTCAATTCAATTTCAAATAGTTCAATTCAATTTCAAATAACTCAATTCAATTTCAAATAGTTCAATTCAATTTCAAATAGTTCAATTCAATTTCAAATAGTTACAATTGAAGTTATTAAGTAGCTATTTATTTATTCTGTAATCAGAATTTGTGAGGCGCAACATCATATATGAACAAATTATTTCGATTCATATTATTTGTTAACGGTAAGAAAAAACCCTGCTGAAATAAAAAACGAGAAATATGTTTTCTAAATTGTCAATCAACAAACAAAACATCAAGTAGCATATTAGTAAAATTTGGTTAATTATTTATTCAAAATTATAAGAGCAGATAATTGACGTCACTCAATATCTGACCACTTCTGATGTTCTCTTCCTTACAGCATGACCATCAGTCTGATAGTTCCGACAGTATGCTTGTTTACTATGATGAGGAACAACTGGCCAAACGAAATGGACTTCACACGCCACATACGGTAAGATATTGATCGTGCGGATCGTTGTGGACGTTTGTTTAAATAATAATATACATTACTCCAGTAATGAATAACCTTTGATTCTATATCTCAGAAACCAGACATATCGGGAGAACAGAAGAAGAAGAAGGAAGATGTAAGTTGGATTCCAAAAAAGTCAATTTAAAAAAATAATAAAGATCAAATTTGATATTAGCCTCCAACTTTTCTCTCTCCTTTCCTTAGGTGAGCTCCTCTCTTGATGAAATCATCCGCCTATTGAGCATCGATGCAGGACATCACGAAGATCTACCCAGGCTTGGGTGAGTTCACCAATCACACACCAATCCCACCAATCCTTCCCTCGCGTCTATATATTACATTACATAAATGGGTGTTTGGGATCAGTGTTTTAAACCATAGATAAGTTTTTACGAAGCTAATAATGTTAGGGAAATATTTCTATAGATTGATAAGCAATTAGTAAATGTGTGTAACATATTATTTCAATAAGTAATCAGAAGATGATTGATCCAATAACATCGGCCACTCCACCCATCATTTAAATTGAGTGCTTTTTTAATTTTATTTTGATCTTAATTACTCATGATTGTTGAAGTAAAAACTCTAACATTTTCTTCTTGAATTTAAAAGTAAATTTTTTAATCAAAATATATTTTGACTTTAAAACTGTCACCATATTTTTACAATTTAGACTGTTCAATTAAATGGACTACATTGGAAAAATAGAACATTTTTATGATCAACTTATTTTTTTAACAATTTTACAATAAAAAAATAATACGATTATGTTTTCAGCTATGTTTGACCATTTGGAATACATCTAATTTAAAAAAGTTATTCCATCATAAAAATATATGAATATTGTTATAATTTTTGCCAAAATTCAGTGAAATCTACTTTCAGTCTCTATTTCGATAAATTGAATGATCTAATCTTATGTTCGTGAATTGTATTCTACTTTATGTTAACTTATTGATTGGCTACTTTTGTTTATATATTCGCCAAATACCAAAAACCGAAAACATTGTCTTCTCAACTATTTTACTATAATGACCTCTGACAATAAGGCGCAATTCAGATGTTAATAAAATAAATCTAGCTTGAGCATTTTCGATAAAATTGATCTTATTATTAACACATAAAAATAACACATTTTAACTAAACATTTCTCAACAATTTATAATGCTCATTATGGTGTCAAGATCAATCAGAGTGTGGTTCAAAATAGATTTTTAACCATCGAGATAACATTTAATTTGTTCCATAAATAATTACGTCATAACTTTTCTCTCTCTCAAAACGCCTCTATAATTGGTATATCCCTTATCATTGCATAATTTAAAATGGTTCCATGATTTTTTAAGACAAACTATCCAAAATTAGGTCACAACACATTATTACATCGCTGAGTTTTTTTATTTATAATTGACAGGAAGGATGTCGTTGAATATGAACTACCAGGGCACAATTCGGTAAGATTTTGAGGAAATTAATTATTATACACTATGGTCTTCTTAATTTTTTGTTTATTTCATTTTAAAAACAATTAATATTTTATTAGATAGTAAAAAATATGTCATAACATTTAATTATGAACAAATAAACAGCTTTAATTGAAATTAATCATATGAATAAAGATTAAATATACAGGCTGAAAAAATAAGAATGAAATATTTTTGTGTTAAAACCGGAAATCCGAACAGTTTGTAAAACAGAACGAGAATCGGCTATCTAAATATTTTTTTAGGATATTAATTTTTTAAGAGTTTGTATTTTCTGGATTAAAACTTATGAAAAAAGTTTCCTGGTGAGCGCTTAGTGCACTTTTAATTAAATTTCTTATTTAGATAGATTTTATTAAATCTACTTTAAATCTAAATAATATTATTATGAATAATTTTTATAATACGATTTTGTCTCATACTTTTTTGGTATTTTAAATTTATGATTAAAACTAACGAGAATAGAGTATTAGACAACCGAGAATCGAGCATTAGACAACCGAGAATCGAGTATTAGACAACCGAGAATCGAGTATTAGACAACCGAGAATCGAGTATTAGACAACCAAGAATCGAGTA
>JAUZND010001766.1:0-10111 GCA_034780555.1 Coelogynopora nodosa
TTTTCTCCGTGGACATATTTTGTAGGGTTTTCTCCGTGGACATATTTTGTAGGGTTTTCTCCGTGGACATATTTTGTTGGGTTTTCTCCGTGGACATATTTTGTAGGGTTTTCTCCGTGGAGGGGGGTAACCTGGAAAAACAAACTTACTATCATCCTATTAAGCTGAAATTGAGTATACAGATACCCTTCTAAAGACTTGTAAGGCCAATTTTTTTTCAAAAAAATTATTAATTAGTATATTTTTTATGACCTGATTACGTCATAAACTTCAGTATAGGAAAACTATGGGGAAATAACCATATATGATATAACGTTTGATCAATATAACCAATTGAATTGATTTATTTTTTTGGGGGGGGGGGTAAATAATAACACAATTTTCTCTGGTATGTTAAAATATTCAAAATTATATTTGTTATATTTTTTAGTTAGATAAAAGTATTTTAGCCACTGAGTAAACACAAAAATCGTTCAATCAAAATATATATATTTTTAAATGGTATAGCCCCCCTCCACGTAGCAAATGTTATTGAAATGAATTCTGTACAGTCTACCAGCACCAACGCTCTCGTGCGTATTGCACAACATTACGAAGCAACTTTGTCATATCGAACTAATACTTGTATTGTATAATTCGTAGGTATGGATTTTTGTTTTAATATATTATACCTAGATATCCAATCTATGCCACACGTTGGTTATGTGAACGATGAGTTATACACGGTTGCGCGAGGCAAAATATATGATATGGCAGCTGTATTGTGCATTGTGTATAAGCATATACTTCAAAGCCATTTTTGACAATGAAAAGTTTATTAGATCAAATTTTTTTTTGCTGAGACTGTAATCGTAGTACAATTTTACGTTTATATAATATACTATCGTTAAATAAATAACTTGTTTAATTAAGAGAAAATACTACATAATGTTTCAACATACTGCTAAAACAGTTCTCTTGCCTCGAGGTTAATCTGTGGATACCATGAGAATAGTGAACATCCGGGCTAACAAAGAATCTGCACCATCAAGTACAACAGGACGTCACAAATGTATTCATTCATTAATTAAATCAATGTGTTTAGTTATCTCGATATTATATCGTTATCTATATCTCGATATTTATAGGGCCATTTTTTTGTGATTATTTCGAATTGTGCAATAAAGTTAAACTTTTTGCATCATTAATTAAATATTACTTAATAGACAAACACGCACAGAACTTCTGTCAATAATTGTAAAACGCGCTAATTTTCAAGTTAAATTACTGTCAAATCTGGTTTCATCTCCAGAAAAGATTATGACATAGTCGGCTTCCTTTTAACTGAAGGAAAATAATAGGCATCAGTCCTCGTTTTTATCACCACACAAAGCAATCTAATTGATTTCTGGGCCTAACAGCAATGTCCATCGGCAATATTATATAAGCGACAATATTATTATTGTAAAGTTTATCTCACGGCTAATTTGTTTTCCTATTCATACTATATTATTGTGTCGTTGACATTGACAGAAATATTGCTGGACCCGCAAGAACAACTTCTTCATGAAGGGGGATTCCAGCAGTTTCTCAATTGGATCGAAGAGGTAAAGTGTGTCTTTTCTGGAGACATCTGACTACAATTAATGTTAACTTGACTTAGATCCTTCGCGGACAATATAGTGGGCTACCTGTGTTTGTATGGCTGTTGTTTGCATTACCGGGGCGGTATTATTGCCGCTAAAAGATTTGTTTTATTGACGATAATTTTTATGCTGCGTCTACCTAACCTTGTTTTTTACACATCAGTTCTACAAAAATAACATTAACATTGTCTATGTGTAATAATCTATAATTATAAAAAGCAGAAGATGCAATTGGCTCATTTTTAACTAATATTAAATCAATAATATAAATATAGATTATATAGTTATTTTACTCTTGTATACTTGAGAGCCGTGTTTTTAAAATGAATAATTATGCGTTACCAACAAGTAAGAAAACAGTGCCAGTTGGTAACAATTACTTTAAAACTAGAAATTATTTAAAGAAATTATAAACAACAGTTGAAAGATCAATTAGCAAGTTGTTCGCATTTAATATTAAGTCTGCGAGGATCACTGAAATTAAATTTATACCTGTCACAATTTGTTTTATTTTAACTTCAATATTATACAACTACTACAATTATGTGTATTGGTCAAATTAATCATAGCCTTATTAAAATGATTCACCAAAGTGTTATACTTGAAATACTAATTGTGTAACGTATTTTTATCTTTGCTCAGAAATTCAATTTTACCTGTTTTTGTTAATTAATTATCATTATTTTTAATAAAAATAAAAAGTACCGTTTTGTTGAATAATATACTTTCATAGTTTTTCTTGTGGGTGGTCATTTTAAATGCAATGTGTGTTTATCGAAACTTAGATCTTCTTAATTAATCTACGAAGAATAAAAAAATACTTTACTTTAATAAACGGTAATGCTAAAACAAACAACTCTTGAAAGAAAAGAATGTACAATTTAGTATATTCAATGTTTTAACACTTGCGCTTATTTAATTATTATATAGCGGCTGTTTTAGATAGTATTATCAATTACTTCCTATATTTCATTACAGTGGCCACAACGCCATCTGGTTCGATGACACCCTCAAGAACGGGCGGAGCGAGGCCACGGACACCTTCGACAATCCCACTCTGTCCGGGGAAACAGACTCCGCATTCCTTATCGATTGTCTGGAAGTCTGGGGCTTTGTCTGCTAGATTCTTGAGTCAAATTGAATTAATTAAAATTGAAATAAAATTGAATCTAATTGGCCGCTTGCTTGTCTGCCAGATTCCTGAGCCACTGCAATCTGATTGGCTGCTTGCTTTTGCGTCTTACACGGTGCAATCGGCACGTGATGCTGGAGTTATTTAAATGTTGGCTTGTGACTTACATTCGGAGGAAAAACCGGAGGAATAAAAAACTAATTTAAAAGTTTGGCAGTAAAACAAGTCGCTAAGATAAACGAACCAACAAAATTAAGTGGACGTAAAATGTTACAATTATAACAATATTTATTTTTACACAATGTTATAATATTTTTTTAGGTGTATGTGTAATTATTTATTTAAATTTTAGTACCATTTCTTGTTTAATAATATATATCATTAATATTCACTATTTATACAATTCTGAATATCGACATTTTTATCGATATTCTAAAATTCCTTTCATCTATTTTTCTTATCTTATTTTTCTACAATTGAAGTTCTCCAAATTAATCTTGTTTGTTTATCTTAGCTACTCTTACTTTGACGATTTTGAAAAATAGGTTAAATTCTCTCAAGCTATAACAAGTTACAACCGTACTCTTGTCTAAAGTGCATAATCATGTTTTGTGTCTTCATTTACGGCGGCTACTTCAATCTTTCATCACCTAGCTACATACGGCTACAATGCAAAGCTATGTTAACATATCGTGATTATTTTCGTATATAAATAATGTGTAAATAATTGTTTTGTTTTATCAGAAACTGTTTGAATTACTGAATTTTCAACTGAATTTTTATGCTTGCTCTATATGTATTTGTTATGTAAATATTTTTACAAGTTTTGTAGTATTAACCTATTTTATATTGAATGGTATTAAACATCCAGCAATTTGTACAAAAAAGGTACCAATTTATATTTGCCAATCATGTACCCATTTTACCTGATAATTTGTGAATATACTTCATTTTTAGTATTACTTATATATTTCAAATACCGACCATATCTCTTTGTATTCAATTTTATTGTGCCGAAAATACATTTCGTTCTCTCTGGTAATAGGTAGAGTTAGTTAGAAGTAGTTGTAGTAAGTATAATTGACTCGAAGAAGAAGAATTATACCAGTGGTGTGCTATTATATCGATTCTGTCATTTCAATTGTCTACATGACATACTGGTAATTCTGGTAACAAATGATACTATCAGTGCAGTTACTATGCATAGCAGCCAACGGCTATGTTGTGACTAAAACAGCATAATCTTTATGTACACTATAATATATTATATCCGATAACGCATTTCGTGAATCCAGAATCGTAGTTTTTGTCATATTCTACAGATATATGTCACTTATCCATGCTTACGGACAAGTAGTCGTAAATAAAGTGCGCTATTTGATTTCGTTATTGTGGTTATTATTATTATTCCGATGTGTCTAATCATTTTAGATAGCGTTCAGTTTAATGATTATGTGATGTTTAAATATATTGGTGTCAACTATTGTATAATAATATGTAGGTACACTTTTTCATTGTTTATCAGAAACAAAATTAATGCAATGATCAGTATTATTGATCAGTATGTTGATCAGTATGATAAATTTGTTGATCATTATTAAGTAGCCTATGTGATCAATTGTTACATTTTTAGTGAACCAGTTTTTCGTTTTAACTTTACAGATTTTAGCTATATGTTAAAATTAGTCTTATTATGACGTATACATTATTTATGCTTTGCGTGTCTTTGGTGACATTGCAATATTATTGTATTATTTATGCATATTTTGATCTGCTGTACACAATAAACTTAATATACTATGCCTATTGTGCCACTGTTTTCATATACAACCTAGAAAGGACACTTTTGATTATGGCGAAGTTTTCGGTATATTGTGCTGCTATACAAATGTATGCGAAGATAGTATTTTCGTTTTATCAAAAACCTGCCAAATGTTTACAACCGCCCCGGAATTTACCAAAAAATTAATAAATATCGACCAATTATAAATAAAGGTTATAAAAAGAGCTTTTATTCTCTAATAAATAGGATTTTTATAAAATCGTGCGAGCACAAGTACTTATTTTAATCTAATCAAAGTTTAGGGGTGAAATCAATATTTGTTTAATAATAGAATTTCGAATTACAGTTATAATAACTTCTTTATGAACCTTTATTAATTTAACTTTATTATTAGTATGTCAATAAACAATTTACATATAATGAACTATTTGTGTAAATAATCTGAAAATTTTATAATATATTATAACAAAAAACTTATATATTTCAAATATTAGTTTAAGGTTATATTATGAAATAACAAACGTTAAATAGTTATAAATACATTGTAAAAGATATCAATATACTACTAACGCTGAATAAAAAGTAAATTTCTACTTACAAAAAAATGTAAAATAAGTCTTCATTTGAGAACTTTCAGATAATTTTCGAAATATATATTTATTATTCATATTTTAACAGAATGAATTTATACTGTTATAAGTATAATATAAGTAGATAACAGTATCAAAAGTTACGTAACAGTCAGAATGATATTAAATGTCACAATATAATGAAATATACAATACACTCTAACAAATATTTAAAGTTAATTGTTCACTGTGTACAAAATACAATAAATTATTAATCAATATTTCTTAATTACGTGAAGATTATCTGATAATTCACAGAATAATATTGGATAAACTCGTTTATCTCTTCAAGCATATAATTCAGTCATAATATTCAACTATTCATTCCGGTACGATCTGACCTGTTGCCATTGACAACGGTGTTAAATCTTGGCCTTGATTTAAGGACGGACTGCTTGGATGCCATTTCCGGATCACTGTAAAGATAAAACAAAGCACACATGACAGTTCTGTTTGAAAGTATGAAGCTCAATTTATTGTGTTTAAGAGTAACTACCTCACAAAATCATACATTTTTAGAAATCATCTTTCAAATATTCTTGATCTTAACTTATGTCAATATCAAAATGAAATACAGTATTAGCAATTAACTAATTTATATCTATACATAAATACTGACATTATCGACTAAACAACATTTAGTGTAAGAAATTATTATATAATTTAATGTTATTGTATAAGTAGTATGGGAAGGTGGACCTCTGGACCATGACTCATCCCCTATGGGGGGGGGGGGTGATGATCCGTGGTCCAGATGTCTACCTTCCCATACTACTAGTATAATAACAGTTTTTTGTTATTTTAGAATTCTGAAGATTGGATAATATGTTACAATACACGTGTATGAAACTGAAAAAAATGTACGAAAGTTTCTAAACTCGCAACAGACACAGTTATCTGACATACAATAGATCCTTTTTGTAATTGATGCTGGATTCGAATTCGCGGTTAATACATCCACATCAAATTACCATCGGCTTAAACAATAAATCATATTATGAAATGTATGACTTCAACTGATTGCAACTAGCTTTATACAAACAAGTTTTTTCAAGTTAAAATTTCTAATCTATACAGAATTGGATATTATAAATAAACAGAAACCGGGTCAATACTAGAAATAATAAAATCAATTAACCAGATTAGATATTTCGATTCACCTTTTGAAAATATATTTATAAATAACATCAAATGTTGATAACTTCGAATTTGTTTCAAAGAGGTGTGATCAATAAATGTTGAAAATAATTAGGCGCTAGTTAATTGTTAATCAATATTATAACAGTTTTACAAATAACAACGTTTTGGTATCTAATTTTTTTAACTCAATTTATAGAACTGTGAAAACAGATGATATAGTCGCTTAATCAATTAGTGCACGTTTTGTAAGAGGGTCTTTAAGAAGATACTAAAGATATTACAAGATTTAGTTTATGGAAATATACTATTTTGTTGGGTCATATCCACATTTGAAGGTTCCATGGGCAATGGACAAAACTTTATATATATTAAACTTTTTTTATATTCTAAACTAAAACCTCCATGTAAATGTCTGACCAAAGTTTTACTATCAATACAACAGCCTTATACATTATGTAGATCGTAAACGGTTTCTTACGCCATGATTGTTTCGATGATTTTTTGCGTTGGGCGCAGTTTCTTTGAACCAGTTCCATAGCGAATCTCCTCAATTCGAAGACACTGAAAGAGATTTACAATGTATTAGAAAAATTAAATAGTTGATTATAATTATCATCGAAAATTAATCGATATTGATTCTAATCTGACATTTTGACCCATAAATAATTTTAAAAAAATAAACTTTTGCAAAAGAAATTTAAGATATTCATATATATTCATATTTAATTAAAAAGTAATTTACCATGTTAGATTAAGAGTAAAAAAATAGATCATTCAAGTTAGATATACTGGAGTAATTAATTAAAATGATATTAAAAATATTAATCTAAAAAATGATTACTAGGATAACTATAAAAAGTTTAAGAAGTCAAAAGAAATGAGCTTCTAATGTTAAGGTCATTGATATTAAACGTCGATCATATTATTATAATTATTTATATTAATATTCTACAATAATATTGTTTTTATGTCGAGCGGCTATATTTAAGAATAAGAATAAAATTAGCTTATTAAACTATCCTCAGATATAATATTAGAATCTGTTAAATGTGGTTAAGATAAAAATCAAGTACTCAATTGAACAAATTCAAGTAGAAGTACCAACTTTAGAATTATTCTTATAAAGCCATACGATGTTTAAAAGTTAATATTATATACATACAGGAATAAAAATAAGAAAAGAAAAAGAGTTACAAATACATATAAAAAGTAATAATAGATATATCACTATAATTAAATATATATCAATTTTTAGACGTTTTTAAAGAATATCTATAAATTAGTTAGTTTTAAAATTAATCATGAATTGTGGGAACCCTGAAAAATACGATGAATTCTGATTTTTTTAAATTTTAAATTATTCTTTAAATGTAGAATATTTTAAAAAAATTAAAAAAATTAACGGATCTAACAATTAAGACACAAGGAACAAACACACCATAAAATAAACAAATGAAGAGTTCGATAGCCGTTAATAACTCAATATTTAAAGATCCCTCCATATTTGAAACGATACTACTCAAAGTTATGACAGGATCAATTAATTGATAACATTTTCTTCTGTTATCTATTGACTTTCCGACAGTGCATCTATTTATTCTTGTTATATATATATATATTATCCAAATATATCTTGGAATACTCCAATAAGATTCGCTCATTCGATCGTAACAAAATGAGTCATTCAGTCTATCGGGATGAGTCACACACCTTGTTGAAGGCCTTGAGAGCCGCCTCCATGTTGCACTGGGAGAGAAGTATTGAACCAATCAGCTTGTGAGTCTCGAGAACTTCGTCGGAGAACTCGCCGTACACCTCGGTCATTGCCACCGTGGAGTTTCGGAGCATTTTGACGCCTTCCTGGAAGTGTGTATGGCAGTGAAAAACTCGTTATAATTCAATTCAATTACATAGAAGGAAGTGTGAAGAAAGTTTTAAAAAAAAGACTCAATATTTAATATATATCTCAAAAACTTGCATAAATACTTAAAGAAGAGCAGCTTACTAATTTATTAAGAACAGATTTAACCATATTAAAAAGAACACCATCCACTGATTTCCTTATATTAAGTTCAATTGTGATAAGAAAGTCAGTTTAGCCATGTTTCACAAAACCGGATCACATAATAGTCTTAGTTTTACATCATAATACGAATAAAGTAAAGAAGTTACTTGTAATTTCTACAAATATAAAAGAACCATTATGTTTTTTTTATACATAATTAATTAGCCTATAATTTAAATTTATCAAAAATTTGTTATTTTTCCTAATACCAAAAGTGACAGACACATTTATAAGTTTTAAACGGATTACACTAGATGTGAGTTAGTAACACACCTTCTGTACTACTACCCCCAATACTTAAAGAAGAAATTAATGTATTACATCTTGACGATTGGTTCTGATTAGAAGACGCGCTAAGTCCTTCTGAACCTGGCACACTGAGGGATGGTTTGGTCCATGAATTGCGAGGTAGATTGCCAGCGATTCATTCAAATATGACTCACTGGAGGCTGCAAAAGGGGAGACACAGTTTACAATCCAATTAGAGCCTGTCTCCCGAGTCACATGCAAAACACACGTTTTAGCATCAAAAGAGAATATACATTTAAATTTAAAAAAAGCATTGGTGAATTGTTAAAATTATTAGATGACTTACTTTCAGCTACCAAGTCTCCGGTTTTGGAATAGGCAATCGCAAGCGCTCTTGCGCTGTCAGCAACTTCAATACTTTCTTCTTTATTACTGGAAATAATAATTCAATAAGTAGAACGACCGCGGCAATATTACTACATTCAAATAAATATACAGTCTACTCTGGCTAAACCGGAATGTTGGCAATACCGTAGTGATTTTCAATCCTCAACTTATCTATCTATTCATTAAATGGATGTAATATTGGACAAACCGGAATCGCGTAAACTGGAATTCGGACAAGTTTTTCTGTCAAATGCATTGATTTACTTCGTATTTTCAATTGTCTAAGCCGGATTGAGACAGACAAACAATAAAACATTTTCGTATTTATTAAAAGAGACTTTATGCTTTAATTTTTTATTTTGGATAATTACGTATACTATATAAATAAATACACAAAAGTGATCAATTTTTAGATTTTGCCTAAACCGGAAATTTTTTGCTGCATTTTACTTATCCGGTTTTTACAAAATAGTATAATACTGTATACAATATATATATATTATATTTTACAAAATTAAAATTTATAGTTAAAAAAGAAATCGTTAATACATTTTCTGTGTTTGAAAGACGTCATGATTTTAAATAGTATGAAACAAAAACAACATTAAGTGTCATATTAAAAGCAAAGTGCACATAAGCTTAAATTTCAATTAAATAATGTAATTGATTTCATAATCTGTTTTATAATAACTATGACTTACGCATACTCAACGATAGTTCCATAATATATAACTAAGACAATAAATATTCTTTATGTAATCTTATCATTGATTATACTAATTTTTATGAAACAAAAAAATTATCTTAAAAAAACAAAATATTGGGGTTATTTATTTGAATTACGTGTTTTAACAATTCCGGTGAATTTTCGAATACTAAACGAGTTATATTTCGTATAACATTAACATACATTCCAAACAACAAACAGTATTAGAACTGAAAACATTCGAACTCAAAAAAGAATTAAAAAATAGGTAGTAGACATGGATTATAAGAAAAACAAACCTGTAAATGAAAATGGTCGCTACTCACTGTTTGGTCGCTACTCACTACTCACTGTTTGGTCGCTACTCACTGTTTGGTCGCTACTCACTGTTTGGT
>JAUZND010001767.1:0-13271 GCA_034780555.1 Coelogynopora nodosa
TTAATTTTTTTCTTTGACATAAAAAATAAATAAATAATTCAACTTTTCACTGCAAACGTTTGTGGTACACCGGTGTATCGCGTGTTGATTCATATGCATAACTAAGTAGTATAAGACATTGATGTCTATAATAATAATAATAATAATAATAATAAAGACTGAATAATTAGGACTGCCATTTAAACCTGTTCATTATCTGCATGGCAAGATATTCTCCGTTCTCTGTAAATCGTGATCAACAACTGATTTTTTTCATCAAGTCATTAAGACATAAATAATAATATCTTCAATCTCTACTAATAAGTACGTGCTTTGAATGTGAACATTTTATTTCGAACTGCTATTTACGCTTCGAGACGATGCACCACAATGGCCATTTAAAGTGTACAGGGTTACACTTCGCACAAGATAATCTCCTCTTTTAAGAATTCGGTATCATTAACCAATACCAAAACGAGAAGTCACTCTCAATCGATAATCAGATCTAAACAATATGAACAGATCAACAGCCTACGTTAATTAACTATGAATGACGCATGACTGTTTGATTGGCTGATTTACAATCACATGATACGCTAGTTGTAACACGTATTAATTATAGGAAAGACATAGGATATGAACCAGCTCTGCTTTTAGTCAAGTAAAACGGAAGGGAACCGTAGTAGAGAAACGGAACAAGCCTCCTCGAATGTTGTTGACAGCAGAAGGTTCGCTGTACTCTAATATAAGAGTACTTTTCCCGCACGCAGTGATGGAACTGAAAAGGCATATTAAACGCATCAAAAATACGTCTTTTAATTACTCTGAATCCGATGAGGCAGCTCAAGTCATATCATTTATTTTCAAAGGACTTAATTCTCAAAAACTTATTCAAATTATCATACAACAGAGTCATGCCTAGTCTCGCAATAATTTAATCTTGCTCCTAAGCTTTTCTATACCGTTTCAACCTCTCCAGGTACTATTGTGATGGAATAGAAAATGGGTACAGCATTGATTGCTTGTAAATGAAGTTGTTGTGACTTTGTATTTGATAGTTTGTCTCCAAATAGCAAATCATTTCGGTATTGTCAGCTTCTTCGACAAAATCGTTGATAAAAAATGGCTAAATGAAGGAAAACTCAAAAACAACTCAAATCTCTCACGTTTTGACGGCCACATCGGGTTATGTGAGCTTTTCAGGCAAGAAAACTTACAAAAACGACCTAAGCAACAATTTCAGGTAATTAGAAGGAAGATATCTAAATGAAAATTCCTACAGCGTTACCCAAGCGTATTCAAATAAGCCTGCCTAATGCTTAAAAACGGATAAACAGACTGTAAACCACACAGTTATCAATGAAAGGCTGCAAATGTAGACGTGTAAACGTAAATCTAATATAATATACATATCAGCAGGCTGACAGGGGTCGTTTAGTGTCTACTCTACACTGCCGTTACATAGTGTCGTATAAGACAGCAAGCCAAGTCAATACGTCTGATATCATTATGACGTCATCATGTCAGGGGTCATTTGGTCAAATGTATCACCATTGAATCGATCTGACAAGTAATATCTACAGGATTTTGACTAATAATTAATAAGTGACTATATTTCGTCACGCACATCTCTATAACACCATCATCAACACAATATAGAAATTAACCAAACGACAGCCAAATAGCAAGAACATACAGTATACAATTATATTCTTTTACATCATTATTTTAATTATAACTTCAACTTTAGATTCGTCGCGTCGCGCTTGGTGATCATAGGTCTTAAGGCGCTAAACTTACAAAATCCTACAAATTGCAACCCACTTTTTTATATAAAAATTATTATAAAGAATATCAATCAGACCGACATATTATTCAGAAAAGTACAATAAAATCGAATATGCATAGAAAGCCATGGTTCTACCCTTTTGGTATTCTAACTCAGTATAACTTCCACTAATTGGAGGCTGTGCAAATCAGTTTTCAAATTCCTTCATCTAACAACCCCCCCCCCCCCAACGCATGCATTCCCTATTCTTATCCTACTGGCGACAAACGCTCTTCTACACAACCCTAACTAAACACAGGAGGTTATAGCTAAACATGTGATTCACTACAGCCAAAGATTATGAATATATCTGTATATATATATGGAGCCACAGCTGACGTCAAGTTACAAATTATCATTCCACTCGGATTTGAAAAAGAATCCAGGAAACGGCTGCCTTTTATTAAAATATATTTAGAAAGCCAGTCATTCCCACAATCAATCTTTTAGATTGAGAAACTCTCTCTCTCTCTCTCTCTCTCTCTCTCTCTCTCTCTCTCTCTCTCTCTCTCCCTCCCCCCCTCTCTCTCTCACACACAAAGATATAGGACTCATAATCGGTTGATCGGTTTCGGGAATTGCGAGAAGACGAGAAAATCTCAAGATGGTGGAACAAAAACACCATCAAAGGGAGTTGCCGCCCGATTTAATGTCAGGGAAGAAATGGATTAAACGAGTTCAAGGAACGGAATGTGTACTACTACTAGGCTATCAAATAACTTTTTATTTCATTAAAAAACAGTCTCATACTTCAATCAATCAATTCAATCAATTTATACATAAAAAAGGGGGACAATTATTCTTCTCTAATTCTTTAATACGAGTAATATTTTATTAACTTTTAAAGCGTTAAAAGGGTGGGTTAGAAGAGGTTCGAGACCTCCATTTGAGGTCACTAACACGATCTTGCCCTGGCCGTTAGCTGTTCGAATCTCCTGTTGACAGGCAATGCTGATGAAGCTTTTTCATTTCTTATAATATACAACAGATAGCAGCTTATCTTATAATGATATCACAACACGAAATAGTAAAACAAGAGAGAGGAAACCTTCCAGCTTCCATTGGAAATGTTACCTATTTTAAAATTTAAAACAGGTATTTTTAATTTATATAAAACGTCTAAATTAAGAGTGAAAACAATTAATTTTATTTCAATGATAAAAAATTTATAGATATTTTAACTGCAATTTATAATAATATAATTTTAAATACTTATCTTGAGCCCTAAAACTCGTACAGACAGTAAACCCCATAATTTAAACATTATTTGTTATTACAATTTGACTTAATAGGTGATTGACCTTCAACTAAAATATACTACAATACCATAATAAATAATGTATGAATTAGATGCTTTTAGAAATATTAATAAAATGTAAGTAAGCGCACAAAACAATGCAAACATTTATAAATATATAACATCTGATTATTTTCAAAAATGAATTCCAGTGATGTTCTATTGTTATACTATGTTATGTTATTATAAACTCTTAGCAAGCAAAAGAATTCTGGTATGTAATGTAATGCATGGGCCTACAGTACCTGTAATTATTCTATATACTGTCAGATTAGTAGACAATTCAATTTGATAGCGAGCAGACGTTCTTTTTTGTCTCCAACATAATCTGCTATAAAGTCTACATTCACGCTTTACTGCATAATATTATGTATTACAAGATTCTCCATAAAACAAAAGCAACTATTTCCTTCCTTCGTTCTTGCTGGCCAATGTAAATACATAAAAAAGTAAAGGTAATCTTTAATAATCTTTATAATAGAAGACAGGGTGATTGATTTCAGGGCAGTAATATTCACATAATAATCTTAATAAAAGGTCAATCTTACGCCAAACATTTCATAACTCATTGGAAAGTGTTTGTTGGAATTGCCTGCATCTGCATTGCCATACATGCAGACCCCGAACAATCCTTGTGCATCGCTTTAAGAAGGTTGCTTCAAGGAGACTATTTTCTATTTAAAAAAATCATAAAGTAATATCGAGAAATTTCCTATTATGAAACTTCAATATCTATTTCCTTAAATCAATCGTAAATTATAATATAGAAACAGAGACTGCTCGCTTTTGCAGTTGAACGAAAGCAGCTATCGATCTAAATAAATAACGCTCAAATCGATACTATTTGAACACAATCAGGGGCTTTTATGCAATAACTATAATATTATATAATTAAGTGTTATATAATATGGATAATTCAAATTTTAAAATAATCATGAAGAATATTGATAATATAATTAATCAATGAATCAAATTATGTTATTAATAGAATCAATAGAAAACGGATTAAAAACCACAAATAGCAAACGAATTCTATATAACCTAATATTGAGAGTACCTATTACCTATATTAAATTTTTCCATAATCAACATGAATTTATATTAATAAAGGTGCCGTTTCACTGTATCACTACTGACTGTATTGTTGAACTTATTGTTGAATATTAATCAAGTAAGTTATAAACACGACAGAATTCCGATATAAGTTTCAATAAGTTATGAATCACTGAGAGTTTGTCTCTCTCACTCACTCATACATCTATCTCTGTCTCTGTCTCGCCCCTTATCCACTTATCCGGTGGGTCGATAAAGGCAGCAACGAAAACAGTTGTGGTACATGTTTTCTAGTCAAACACCACTTGTACATAACATGTTTAGGCATGTACGGGGAGGGGGAATTATAGTCTGGCAGACAGCATAATTTCATTAACTGAATTATCTCGACGAAGGCCTTATTACTGAGCTATAATGAACAACAAAGTAATTACTTAAGAAGACTGTCTGTCTGTCTGTCTGTCTGTCTGTCTGTCTGTCTGGCTGTCTGTCTATCAAACAACTTTTATAATTATCAACGATCCTGGAAGTTCATTATTCATTGGTGATAGCTGAGCTAAACACATTATCATCGTAGCAGACTCAGCCCTTTCATCATCACTACATTGCACTGCAGCTAGCATAATATATACAACATAGTATTATTTATTATGTTATAGACATCAAATCTAATTTACTCTTCTGGATAAAGTAGATGTTTTTAAAAAATAACATTTATAATATTATCACTATACCGTCCCTGTAAGTCTTTCAAAGTCACGATAACAATTATGTTCTCCCGTTGGTCGGTTGGAATAGTCTGTCTATACTTTGCTTGTGTAACACTCAAGACAGCTGCTGTATCATAGAATTAATCCTTCTGTTTTTAGATAATATATACAATTCAGATAATATCCTCCAATCCCTTGAAGTGACTGACTTTGCCTGCTCCAGCGGAGTAAGTTGCTAAAAAACCGATTTTAATTAAAACTCATTTATTACACACCCCATTATTATATAAGTAACCCTTTCGTCGAAACGTTCAAGGGTTCTCAGAGACCGAAGGAACAGCACGCAGAATTATCACAACAATTCTCTTAATTAGAATGATAAAAACGGTGCTTGCCTGACATCACAGTTTTGAGATATTCTCATTTAATCTCCGGGTACCTCTTTGACATCATCCTTGATAGCATCAGTAAAAGATATTATAAACCAAACCATGACGATGAAGTTAATGTTTCTTTAATTATAAGTTGATAGAATTCCTTTAACTTAATATCGTCTCAATTACATAAAGCATGAAAAAACATTATATTAATAAACTCAGATAAACCAATCAATCTACCCCCATAGATTAGTCTTTGCATAATATGACTTTTTCTTAAACGCGGTGATGAAATAGAAAGTCATTTATTAAATAAGACTGCAAATTAATAGAAGGACATATTTAAAAATTATTAATTAAAAAAATGTAATACCAGTTTCACCAGTAACAAAATTAATCAAGAATAATATGAGTGAACAATTGTAAACATTAGAAACACGACAGAAATTACAACTAAAAAAGCACAAGCAACTGATAAATAAAAACAAGCAAAATCTTCAAATCTAGAAAGTCAGATTTCTATTTTTTGTCCTTTAGTCTAATTATTGTCTTTACTTCCTCTTCTAAAACGGGGGGAAATGTTCAGTTACTCTTCCTTTGTTCCGGTAGGTATAACAGTTACATCCTCCACTCAAATGTACGAACCGACAGCTGTTCTAGCCCCCAACATCCGTGCAGGATAGAAATACAATATCATGCACAGCGCAAACTGGGTAAGAAACAGAATCTCCTAAATGCGAGGGGGGTAACAGGTGGATATTTTCCAAGGATCATTTTTTCAACAAATCGAATGACTTTTAAGCTGTATCCAAACAGAATAATCAGTCAGGAAGGCCTCGAAGGAAAGTTTCCTTCTTCCAATGTTAAATAATGTATCTTCAAGATAATTAATAACTCTTTTGGAACCAGTTGGAACCGGTTGGAACCAGTTTGAAACCGGGGTGGTAAACACTACCTGATCATTGCCAAGTTGGTGCATGGCGGCACGTGCGCCTTCTGAGTGCTGATTGGGCGCATTGTTGTCCAGGGTTACCGCGACACCGATCGATACCAACTCGGCGTCGGTGATTGGACGTTTGCGCCGGTTGCCGGGGGTGCGGTCGGGTCGAACGACTACAAGGATTTAGGAGAAGGATATTCTGATTCATATATATATATAGGGACTTGTGAGAATAGCTTTATTCTTCAAGTCTATACCATGAAAACATCATAAATGATTCAAGGAATGTTTCAAGAAAAAAGGAACAAATAAACAAAATATGTGCTTTGATTTCTACACATTCACTACATTTATCAATTTAGTTCATACTTACTGCGAACTCTCTTTGTCCCAATCAATAATAATCATTTTATTGATCGACAATAACTACATCCTAAAAAGCATGTGTAGTAGCCAACTGCACAAAAGCCGACGAATCTACGACCTTCCAAGTGATATGGTATGCTAAATACAACAACAGGGCCGGTGATATTATAATTTATCAGTATACAAAACATGGAGAAGGACACACCCAGAGACCTCAGTGCGGAAAATAAACTTCTGACCCCGTGAAATGCATCATAATATTCATTAGACCGAAATAAAATAGAAAAAGGGAGAAAAGAATAAATTATAAAATAAATAAAGCCATGTTCTGAAGGATGTGCGACACAATGGAAAAACGAAATGAACTAGTTGCATAAATAAGTTAATTTAAATGATCACATGATTCCACTTCAAGGGTGCATATTTTATTTAACTGGGCTAAATATTATGATACTTTCGAGAGATTTCGAAAGACAAAAAACGATTATTGTAGAACTGACGAAAAAACTTAACTAGAAAAAAATTGGGCAAACAGCTCAACACAGATACAGCAATTTGAGATAGTTGTGTAAAAATATAGTGAAACACAATGATTTGAAGGTTTGGGATAATTTTTCGAATATATATTTTCTAGATATATATTAATAAAAGATTACTGAGAATTGACGCATATCAACGAATGAATTTTCATACTTTTAGGACTCCAAACACCATCGAAGGAAAGTATAGATTATTATGAGTCCTCAACTATACCTCAAAAATCAGCAGATCTCTCCAGACCGAATATATATATGTATAATAAGAAACAGGTGTCGCACACTACTGCTCCAACCATGAGTAGTATGGGATAAAAGGCGCTGATAAACCAGGACGCAGCAGCTCAGCTGACTACTTACGATCCGCGTGCATCCCCTTCTCGAAGCAGATCTTCAGGCGGCAGGCCTGACACGTGTTTCGGGTCTCCTTTGTGATGGCGCAGCCGTTGCTTCTTCGGCAGCGGTATTCACGACTCATCTGGATGGTGCTGTAAATACGAGAGATATACATGGTACATATTTATCATCATCATCACATATCTCTTTCTCTCTCTCTCTTACTGAGACTACAGGAAGCAGAGAAAATAAAGAGAGAACTGTGGAACATAAAATATAGATCAAACTCCACCGAATTCTACACAATGTGTAATAATATGTCAGAATCCACAATATGTTGATATATTGATTTTATTAATGGGAGTGCCAATATCAAAATTATCGAATCTTTTTGTTAGCATTATTATTATTATACTATGTTTTTAGTAAATAATATCAATACATACAAATATAACAATGTTAATAAGAAAAACCATCAATTAGTGATGAATATACAACAAATTCGTTACTTCAATTAATCATTTTAATTGGTTAGTTACGTCACTATATATGGGATAGCATGTTAAAAAGTCGTCCGTAGTAAAAAAATGACGCCAAAAACCAACCCGCACCAAAAAAACATGACTAATCATTCCAGGAACTTAACGTGGAACACTCAGACAGATCAGAGAGAGAGAACTTGTTCGTATATATTGTATGTTTCTGTAACATTTTGCCCAGCATTATCAATCGTAATATGACCGGCCCCGCAGTATTGAAAACGTATCCTCATCTATGCCTTTTGTATGCCTAACCTAATGCGATATGCTCGCTAGCAGCCTACTGAACCAGATGTGGGTCAAAAGAACCCTCTGCCGCATTCACCATATAGAGCTAAAACTTTCTCTTCCAATTTAGTATGATTCTAAATAATATAGAATCTGTTCTTTAATCAGAGGCCTAATTAGTACAGACAACAATGTGCATTCGGTAAGTTTGAAAAAATATCCGTAATCCAATTGGTTAATAACATTTTGTTAAAATTAATTCATTGATGACGTCATAGCAGTTATAATTGAAAATGTTAGACCAATAGCCTCAGTGCTCAGCTTATGATGAGTAGTGTGTAGTCATTTTACAGCAGGGATTGCTTTGTGTTATCTAGACTCAGTGCAGCTAGCTGTTGAGTCACAAGCACCAGATTTGTGGGCTAGGTTATTTCCATAGAGAGAAATTGGTTGTGAAATATTATTTATTATCACGGTTGTGGGTCAAACAGATTTCTTTTAAAGGTTTATAGTTCTAATTTTCTCTCTGATATCGCAACACCATACGTTACACCAACATCAGCTGAAATACAGTGACGCAGAATCGATTTAAAGAAAAGATTTGAAAAGCGACGATATGTGGTTTTGAGCACTGATAAAAACAGCAGTGTATCTCTTTGTTCTGTGTAGAAAATTAGTTATCGTTGGAGGGAGGAGGGTAAATAAAAATTGCTCGACTCTTTGTAGCTAATAAAAATATATGATAGTAAAATAGCAGCCAGGTCCTAATAACTTGTCCCATAAGTGGGACAGTTGTACCAAACCACCTCTCCTATAACCCATGTACCCAACGTGTACAACTCGACGAACACAAACACGGCCATTCAAATAAGCTCTTCAAGAAGGGGGGGACTCACTAGGGTTGTTCGAATTAAGAAGACTCGAAAGACGGCAGCTTTGATTTTATTAACTGAACTATATTATTATAACATGCACATAATAGTGATTTTACAGAGACATTTAGTTTTGATTATTACTCTGTGGTTATAATAAAAACAATGAACACTGACCTCTAAAGATCTCCCATTTAATCAACAACTATCATGAGATAAAAAAAACAGCTTTTTATTTCGGACCTTTTTGATCTCCGTTATAATTAATTCATTCATTAATTGACCCGTTTCTCTGCAAATAATCAATACATTTCACCAAGGTCCCTGTCTATATCTACAAATATATATCATATTATCATTTCAAACCATCCTTGTGTGTTATCGCTCACTTTGAATGTCACAGATATTATATTAGGCTCTCGTATATACGGATTAAAGTAAATGCAACTTAAGCATACTCGTATATACTGAAACAACTATGCAGGAAGTATTAGCTACTTCAATCGCTAGTTTTTATCAAAACTTTTAAATAGGTGAGTTGACGTTTTTTAAAGTCTTACTAATATATATTTCATTTAAAGAAAGTCTTCTATTACATTATAAAATGTAATCTTGCTTTATAAAAATTTATTCATAAAACGCGTTGTTTAATTGAATAATTTTATCCTGAAAATCTTGAGGTGAATGTTGCTTCACATTCAAATTTATTTAGAATGTACATTAGTATAAATGTTTAAATAAGTCAACAGATTGTGAATTTTGCTGAATTACAGCCATCTACAGAAGCACAATGCAGTGTACACTACTCTAGGCATATATATATATATATATATATATATAGTCATACAAGGCTTGTTATTCGAAGCGTCAATATCTGGTATCCCTTCAACCTGCATTTTAGAGAAAACCCCCGGAGAGAAAATAATGGAGTAAATGGTATCGGACATAATATCAATTTTTATGTATTTCAAAAACGAAAGACTTCAACCATTTGCTAAAGAGAAACGTATTAAGTTACCTCGTGCTCATATAACTATGAACTAAATTATACTATACTGTATAAATTGGACAACATGACTATTAAGCTAGATAGAAACAATCAAATTTGACAATTTGATACAAAAAAGCTGGTTTGTTTTTTCTTAAACTGTCATAACGAATTATATAAAACTATAAATATTATTACTGCTTATATATACATGTATAATATATCTTTATGCAATATAACTAAAATCAACCTATAAGTCTGAAATGTATATACATAGGAGACAGAAAAACCAGACTAACTCATGAAAATGAGTTGTATATATTTTGTATACGCGCACAGCAGTTACTAATCTAAATATTGTATGACAGTTTCAATTTATAACAATAATTATTAGTTAACTGTAATAATATCTGATATCAAAGAAACTCTTTGAACACAATAACATCAAGTAAAGGACCAAGTTTTTACTATAATCGATTTCTTCCAAACACAAGTTAAAGATATTATCCATAAATTAAAATGTCCCAAAATACACCAGAAAAGGATTTCACGCAACAAATTGAATGAAGCCTTTTCTATTAATTAAATATAATAATCGATATCACGGGGGAAAAAAGGGTACGCATAGCTCAGTCAGGCATTATTGAATGGTAATGCGATTAATTATACGAAGCCCAATAGAAGAAATATAAACGACTGTCTCTAGATTTCTCATTATTTCCATATTTCAAATCTTTTTGTTGTCCCTCTCACATGTCCCGGATTTCAATGGAATTAAAGCGCTCTATTAATAGTGCTGTGCATGGATTAGTCTCGCTACTACTCGGCTCCTCTACTTTATCCAGTGAGTGATAAATAATTGAACGCAATTGAACACAAGATCGGGTAGGCTAGCTATAGGAACTCTCTTGTAATAGTGAGTTAGTGAACTTAGTTGGTGGTACCGATCGGGAAGGTCCCTCCCGTAACCGGGTACAACAAAAGACAAAACGAAAAACGTCGTCAATTAAAAACAGGCACGAAGTACTTAGTTTGTCTGAGTCGGTCCCTAAACGGTTTACTTCATGATTATCAAGTCTACATTATATAATAGCAGCAGCTGCAGAGGTGTCACAAAGAAAACTGGATGAAAAACTGGATGAAAAACCAGGGCTGTTATCTATTTAGCTGCTGTACCCTATAATACTCGTACAGTGACAGAAACGATCACGAATCAACGAACTTTAAACTCTGAGCCGACTTCGTAAGACACAACAACATTAACTTCACAATATACCATTTCCTCAGAGTAAGTGTATTATATAGCTGAGAATATTGTCAGTAGACTTTAACATAACAACAACGTCTTGAGACTGCAATGCAACGTGCCGTTAGTAGGTTACATTGGATTGATTGATTGATCGATCGATAATTATAAATATAATGACTAAGTTGTAGAGAGCTTATAGAAGACATGTAGGGGTTGACTCATTATAAAATGTAGCGCATATTATACGGTATATACAGTACGTCTTCAGGTCAAAACAACTCATCGTAAAATGACTTTTAATGAGCTACTTCAAATCTGTCTGTAAAAATGTAAAGCGGAAAATAATAAACGGTACTTACTCTAAGGGATTATAGCCAAATATTCGAATTTCTTGTCTTATGTAACCCTCGTCTATGGGATGTTATTTTAATTATGAATATCGTTATTTATAATAAAGGATACATATGCGGAGTTTAAATTAATAAATAAATTAAACAAATTGAGTAGGTATTTAATATTTATTTATTTAATTAAGTGACGCAATTTTATAATGACAGAACACGGTTATAATTTACACGGATATCAATGCAGTATCTTACTATTCAATGTTGCTTTTTATTCAAGCCACTCTGATCTATGAATACTGCCTAACCATTGTGCAATACCAAATTATGAAAAATACTGGAAACATAGTGGCATTGCAAGAATCTTTTTTTCATCTGCCTAAAGTGTTCAGGTTAAAAGGGACTGCTACATTAATGAATATGGAGTTCTGACTACTTGATTCTTAAAAAGATTCAGGCCATATCAAGAAGGTAAATGGGAACATCATGCAGAACAAGTAGGGATATATATTTGGTATTGAGTAGGAAAAGGGCAATGTGATCTGTAATGATTGAAGAAAATGGCCCATCAGTTTTGAAAAGGGTTATGTGATCTGTAATGATTGAAGAAAATGGCCCATCAGTTTTGAAAAGAGCAATGTGATCTGTAATGATTGAAGAAAATGGCCCATCAGTTTTGAAAAGGGTTATGTGATCTGTTATGATTGAAGAAAATGGCCCATCAGTTTTGATAAGGGCAATGTGATCTGTTATGATTGAAGAAAATGGCCCATCAGTTTTGAAAAGGGCAATGTGATCTGTAATGATTGAAGAAAATGGCCCACCAGTTTTGAAAAGGGTAATGGCCTCTGCGGCGTCAATATTGAGAAGGAAAACGCAATTGCAATACTAGTATATATATCATATATGCACTTTGTTGACACAGAAAAGGCACATTAAAAGAGGAACAAATGGTGACATCGGATAGTGTTTCATAGAGTTAAGGGAAGTTTTATATGAAAATGGACACTTATGTTATGAAAAGGGGCATTTCCTAAACAACATATTTAACAGTGGCTAAACCCCCCTTGGTGTCTATAATGCCCCCCTCCCTTCTAGTATCCATCCCCACTATGTCGAATGCAGCGCAGTGTAATCCTAAGCAAAAGTAGGAGTTTAATAAAATGTTGTAATATTAATACTAGCTAGATATATCACTTAGTTTAATTGCAAATACGTCTCATAGTTTTCATATGTTCGCTATCGAGGTTTTTAATTTACTAGCATGTAGAATGTATACATAGCGGAAGTATTATAACATAAATCTCAACAACGTATTCTATAAAAAGCCATTTTTTGCGCTGAACAATATATGCTAGAAATAGTGTGAGCGAAGAATAAATATTTTAACAATTTTCAAGCAGTATATTATAGAAAGAAGAGTCATTCTGCTTAATTGAATCATTTGCATACTGAGTCATCATTCTGTTAATAGAATTAATTGCATACTGAGTCATCACTCTGTTAATAGAATTAATTGCATACTGAGTCATCATTCTGTTAATAGAATTAATTGCATACTGAGTCATCATTCTGTTAATTGAATCATTTGCATACTGAGTCATCATTCTGTTAATTGAATCATTTGCA